>JAUZSU010117961.1:0-18963 GCA_034780255.1 Parotocinclus maculicauda
GGGCAATCACTTTTTCACACAGGGCCATGTAGGTTTGGATTTTTTTCTCCTTTAATAATAAACACCTTTATTTACAATTGCATTTTGCATATATATATATATATAATCTATGTGCATAGTCCACACCTTTCTGTGAGAATCAGGTTATGGATTCTGTCTGCCTTAGAACTGTTTTAGACTACTGATCAAAAGATAGAGAGAGAACTGTAGAGAGCTGTAATGTATCAGATATAATAGATGCTTGTCATTCTCAACTAGGCAAACACCACAATATCTTGCAACTCAACATTCTAAGGGTGATGGAAACAAGATCCATGTATCCTGATAAAGCACATTGTTCTTAAGGATAAAACAGGATGAAAAGACCTAAAAAAAACATTGTGCACTCCTGATCCACTGGACATGTTTAGGTTACATTAAGGGGTGGGAAGTGCATCTCGTATTTGATTAATTCCATTACCATGCGATCACAAAGATGGGACAGTACCATTTATCATTTGGAACGCCTGAGACAGGTTATACTCAGAAACAGATAAGGCCTCAGAAACGGACCACAGCTCATCTTTATTAACAACTCTTAGAATCACAGTGAGTATGGAGAGTGCTTATTGAAAATAGTCCATACTATTGCTTTAAAACACAGAATCAGCAAATATGTGCAATTAGCACTGTTTAGATCAATATACTTCAACCACATAATACATTGATCTCTACACTGCTCTGCTAGTTTATTACTATTAGACCAGTATACCTAAAAATGGCAAATCACTGAATATACAGTATGTATACAATATATGTACATGTATTATTAGCAATAGTATGGGAGCTTCACTATGTATAACATCAGGCTACCAGCTATACTGCTCACAAAAAATAGAGATTTCTAAATGAAATATCCCATAATGAAATAAACAATCATTTTTGTGACCATTGTAATAGACTGGCATATATAAAATGCATATGACTTATGTATTCACTAATAATAACAACAACCAATCATTAATGTAGGTTTTGCAGAACTGTTATTACACAAGACATTTCTGGTTTGACATATGAGTTCAGAATGAACAGAAAGAGAAAACTACAGAATAAATAAATATTAAATAATGTAATTACATAGCTGAGACAGGAATTATTTGGGGAAATGAAGATGCAGACTGCTGCTATAGCTATTCTGGGACTCCTGGCACTGTGTCCATGCTTAACGGCACACATCCTAGACATTGTACGCCAAGCTGCAGGTAAACTGGTTTTTATTTACTTCTCATGACTTATTATTATTGTCCATGGAAACATAAAAACCTTCATTATTTTGTTGCCATGTCGTATACAGAAAGCTGGACAGGGAATTTGCCCTGTGAAAGATGGAACTGTGAGTGTGCATACGATAAGCTACAAGGCTGCTGCTGTGTGGCTGCACCTTTGTTCCAGCTGGAAGAGGCCACCCTTAAGGACATGATGGATTTAAAGGCAGGGATGTTTAGTCTCAACAAGCAGATCGAGGAGGTCACAGGTCAAATGTATTTTTTAAATAAAAATCTGTATTAAATATTATATTGTATTAAATGTGTGTTATATAATTGTAACTAGAGGTTACATTATTTTTTTATTAATGTGTATGTAAACTGGCTGGCCACTTTATTAGGTACACATGGTCAGCATTAGCTAATCACATGGCAGCAACTAAATGCTTTTTGTTATGTAGTCATTGTCAAGCCAATCTGATGAAGTTCAAAGTGAGCATCAGAATGATGACAAAATGTATTTTAAGTGACTTTGAATGTGGCATGGTCGTTGGTGCTAGAAAAGCTGGTCTTTGTATTTAAGATCTTCTGATCCATTGAAATGTTTATGCACAGCCATCTCTAATGTTTACAGAGAATGGTACATCCAAGGTTATATCCAGTAAGCGGCAGGTCTGATCAAAAAATCTTTGTTGATGCCAGAGGTTAGAAAATAATTGCCAGACTGTTTCAACATGAGAAAGGCATCACTAACTCAAGTACCCACTCATTACAACATTGAGAAGAGCACCTCTGCATGCACAACACATTGAACTTTTACTCAGATGGGCTGCAGCAGCAGAAGACCACACCAGACAGCTAAGAACAGGCAACCGAGGCTATAGTTCATCAAAACTGGGCAATACAAGATTTTAAAATGTTGGCTGGTCTAATGTCTTGATTTCTGCTGCGACATCTGGATGTTAGAGTCAGAATTTGCCATAAACAACATCTATCCTGTCTTGTTTCAATGGTTCAGGCTGAGGGTATAATGGTGTGGAGGATATTTTTGGCACACTTTGTTACTTTATGCCAATTGAGTATCATTTATACGCCACTGCCTCTATGCGTGTGTGTTATCTTTACCCGTAGATCAAGTTTAATTTGCACATATGAAAACCAAACCCTATAATGTTCAGAAACAATCCAATTCTCTGCTTCAGGTGGGCCCAATATAGCATTTGCAGCTACATTGGTACAAACAGCTGGATGTTTTGGACCTTTCAGCAGGAGTGTTTCCATCTCTTACCAGAATGTCTCACTTAACCAAGGCTATGGTTATAATACTGCACTGGGTGAGAAGAGCTTCCAGTACACTTTGAAAATGGCGCTGTACATTTTGTAGTGTTTTTTACTTTCAAACTTATTTCAAAGGTGTGTTCACGGCCCCACAGGCAGGCCTTTATTCCTTCACCTACTCATGTTACTCCAACTTGGGGCCAGCTGGAGAGCGCATTTATCACAAGGTACAGCTAATGAAAGACACCCAGATAATAGCTTCGTCTTGGGAGGATAACCGTGAGGACTCAGAGGACAGCTCAACACAGACTGTGCTTCTGCAGCTGAATCAAGGCAACCAGGTTTACATTGAACTGATGGCAGGAAGGGTCCTGTGTGGAGATACACAGGGTCACAACTCCTTTAGTGGCTACCTCATCTACCCAGTGTCAAAGGTGTGACATTCTAACCTGATGCACATATATCTTACAAGCTGTAGACAATTAGAATAATCTGGTGTGATGCAAAATAATGCTATTATTGTTCTCCAGCATTATACACTATTTAATGAGGTAAATATGAGAACATTTTACTGAGAAGATATGAACTTATGCACATGTACTGTATTGTTATAGATCTCTATGTAAATATACTGTTAAAGCAGACAATAAAAACAAACTTTAGTAACGAAACACCCATATAAAATGAAATGGATTTGGCAGATGGCGATCCAAGCTGAAACAAGCTGTGGTGGAAGGAGAAAATATGTTAGGCCATGCCACCAATGTGATGGCCATCTTAAATGCTGCTTCATGTCAACGTAACTATATTCATTCTCATGTTCAAAGTGTAACATTTATTTGGTACAGGCAATGTGAAGAATGTTGTAAATGAACCAGAAGCTGAATGATCAAAAACAAATATGAATGTAGCGACAGCATGCACTGTCATAGTCCTATTCAGTAAGAGCCTACATCGTAGCACTGGTCCTCTGTCTCTGGAACGAGGATTTAGCTGGTCCTCAATTCAGTTTATTTTGTCTACCCTTAAATGACACCCATACAAAATTCAGATGCTGCAACACGTAACGGAGGATAACCCATACTGTCCAGTAGAATTTGCAGAAAGGATGACATAGCAAGCACTGGCAGATGCTGTTCAGTCATGAAGGAAATGTATTCATGAATTTTTAAGTCAACAAATAATCACTGCTAATGGTCAAACAAGACCTCAATGGACTAACCCACCTAACATGTTTGTTAAGTCACCTAAGTCATGCTACGGCCTAAGTAAAACGCTTACGTCATTGTTGTCAAAGGACAGAGCATTTCCTAATTTCTTTTAACAAGATGGACTCTGCTAAGATACAGAATGTTGTTCATTCTTAAAAACAGAATGTTCTAGCATTCAGGCAGGCACTGGTATGTGTAGCCTCTAAATTGAGACCCAACACCCCAAAAAGGGTGTGCAAGATGGGGGACACTGTTGCCTCACAGCCAGAAGATCCTGAGTTCAATCCCAGGGGGAGCAATATGGGCCCTCAACATGTCTGTGTGGGGGTACTCCAGTTTGTTCCCACAGCCTGAAGACATGTTTCAGGTTAATTGATTACACTAATAATGGCTAGTTTTGATATAACTTTGAGTGTTGATTTTACCTTGTGTTGTCTTATCGTTGAATGGCTTTTGATGTTGAAGAGTGACGTTAAATAAACTAAATAAACAAACAAACACCCCCAAAACTAAAAGTAAGAAGTCATTTTTTATGTTAGGTTTGGCTATAATAAGCTAAAAAAATGTTAAATCCATGGAAATTCTGGTTAAACTAATAAGGTTAACATGAAACACGCCATTGTTTTCCACACGTACCTTAGCATTTAAAAAGCTGATGCTGAATTCAAGATGGTGGCATCCAAGATGCCTCCTGTTGGTGACAAGGTCCATTTTTCATTTTGTATGGGCTTCTTCTTCTTTTTGAAACAGTCTGTATAATACCACAATCTGTATGATTGCTATAATAAAATAAAACAAACCAAAAAATCGATTCTTTTCTAATCTAATCTTATTTTAGATTACTTACTTCTAACCAAGTGAAAAATGTTATGATACACTTGTTAAATACACATCATTAATATTATTGGAACCCTTGGTAAAGATTTTGAAAAAAAAAATTTAAAGTTAAATACAGAATGTCTAGATCCTCCAGGCTCCTAGAACATCTCCTGTGACTGTCCTTATCAGCTCACCCAACATGTTTTCAATGGAAGGTTGATTAGTGAATAGTGGGTCTTCTTGATTCTGTGATCATTTAATCACTTATGTGTGTATTTGGACTGGTTTCCATCACTGCCCTGCTTAAAGCTCCAACCATAAACAAATTACATTATACTATGTTCCTAGCAGCAACAGGTAACAATTTTGCGTAATTTTATTTACATATGCTCTAAATTTCCTCATGTAAAGAATGACAAAGACAGTGCTCTTAAACTCATCCACCTGGAACCTGTAATCAAGCAAATGTTATGAGGGAATGGTATGCTAATCCAACAGTGCACTTAACTGCCAGGTAGTCACATGGCTGTGCTGTGTCCCATGTGATAATTCCTGCATACACCAATGCATGTGTGGATTGTTGTGACACGTTCAGCACTGTTTCCTTAAAAAAAAAAGTGATATTAAACTAATTTATCAGGTTTTCTACCAATGTTTATTAACATTTCTGAGGCTGGCTGTACTGTACAAAATCATGAGCTTTGTACAAAATTCTGTAGTTTATTGTCACTAATTTACATGTAACTACATTCACATTATCCAATCAAAACTCACGTTAATTTCCATTCAGATGACTCTCTACCAGTAGTAGATCCATATAAGCTCCCTCAATCAGGTCTTCCTCTGTCACCCCCAAGTCCTGCATCAACTGGTTGGCAATTGCAACTCCTTCTTCTGTGCTCTGGTTCTCCCTCATAACCACCTGTATTGACATATACAACACACAATTATTATCTTACTCTTTTCTTTAAAACCTTTTGAACACAATATAACATACCTCAAGTTCCATGAAGTCTCCCAGACCTTCAACAGTGTCCACATGCACTCGTGTCTGGCCTACCAAGTACAGGTGTCTCTCTTTCTTTACCTGGCCCACCTGGCCTAGAGCATCTGACAGAACTTTCTACACACATTAAGAACAAATCACATAGGATGAAAGACACTAGCAACACGAAAGCACAGATTTCTACATAAATTTAAAAAATACATAAATAAAAACAGAATATGATGATTTGCAAATACTTTTGTGGAATAATTGATGCTAAAAGTAATACATTCTTAAATAAGTAAATTTAAGGAAATCAATGTGAGAGTTTATATGGGCAAAATGAATTGGCTGATTCATTCTGTAAAAGAGAGAGAAAGTCATTTGTAACATTACGGGACTCTGGGAGAGAGAAACTGACGCCTGTGACGCAGGAACATTGTAAAACGAAAACGTGGCATTTTTAATCTACATCCATAGACTAAATTGCTTTGCTAAAAGCCAAGCTATGAGACACCTATCATTCACTAGTCGTAGATGTTTTCGAGACCAAACTAAAACATTTGGAATCAGGGGGTCAAGATAACCTGAGGCAGGGTCCTGTTTTTCTATTCCAGTGACAATGGAAAATTTGATCAATTCTGTACAGAAGGTGTCAACTAATGAAGACATGACACCAGCTGGTCAGGTATAATTTGTGTTTTAGATTGTAGGAATTAAGTTAATTGGTTAAGCATTCTCCTGAGGGATGCGCTTCGATTTTATTACAGCCTTTAAAACAGGGCCTCAGAGTCCAGAGGGATGGGATTTGACCTTCTCCTATTTTGGAACGAGGACTTCCTCACATGTTGGTTTAATTCATGAATTTAATCAAATAAATGTTTTTTTTTCTCCTCAGATCTCGATCTCAGTTATTGGGTGAAAATGATCAGTCTTAGAAACCTCACTAAACTTTTCAAATATCATAATATCGTCTAAAGTTTCATAGAATCTGGAGAAATTTGTGCAAGTAAGTGGCAAGTTCAAAAACCACAATTGAATGCCTGTGACCTTTGATCCCTCAAGGGATTAATGCACTGCATTAAAAACCAACATCATTCTGTAACGGATGTTACCCCATGGACAGAAAACCATTGTCAGTAAACACAATTAATCTCTCCATCTACAAGTGCAAGTTAAAACTCTACCATGCAAAGCGAAAGCCATATATCAACAACACCCGGAAATACCGCCGGCTTCTCTGGGTCTGAGCTAATCTGAGATGGACTGATGCAAAGTGGAAAAGTGTCCTGTGGTCTGATGAGTCCACATTTCAAATAGTTTTTGGATATCTGGGCCAAATGTGGGCCAAATGTAGGCCAAATGTAGGCCAAATGTAGGCCAAATGTAGGCCAAAGAGGAAAAGGACTGTCTGGATTTCTATCAGCACAAAATTCAAAAGCCAGCATCTCTGATGGTATGGGGGTGTGTTAGTGCCCATGGCATGAGTAACTTGCACATCTGTGAAGGCACCATTAACGCTAAAAGGTACATAACGGTTTTGGAGGAACATATGCTGCCATCCAAGCAATGTCTTTTTCAGGGACTAAGAAAATACGAAGCTACATTCTGCATGTTATAATAGCGTGGCTTCGTATTAAAAGTGAGGGTACTAGACTGGCCTGTCTGCAGTCCAGACCGGTTTCCTATTGAAAATGTTTGTGATGTTAAATAAACCAAATAAACAAACAAACAATAAAGCTAATGTAGCAGATGCTAAGATTAGACCAGTAACATTCATGACTACAGAGTAAATTGATACTGAATCCATGCTAATGATGCCCCTAAACTAAAATTCTGTATCGTGAGATAACTTGCCCATTTAGTGCCATCTACAGGCCTTTCTTGATATTACCTTTCGAATATACTAAAACCTGTAGTCAGGGATTTAAAAAAATTGTTGGTAGCACCTGTGGCACCCCCTCAGGAATTTCTCTTAAGAAATTATATTTTATTGTTTCTTGCATTACCCCAACAAGGAAATTATGTCCTTGACTCCACATTAATTTTAGGATACAATCATATGTGGACATTTAGACTTTAAGATAGAGATACAATAATATTCATGAATACACATTCAGCAAAAACTGTCTGTGATTTTTATTTTTTTTTCCCCTCATAAGCAAGATACATGCACTACAATATCTTTTTGCACTCTCAGGTGCTAAATGAGGAACTCAGCAGTGCATGACATAGGGAGTCACCTGGTGATTAGCGCTGCTGGGAAATGTCGTAAAGCTGGAGCCGTGACAATAGTCGTTTTTGTTTTCCAGTACTTCATTCAGAAAATGACACATTCATACTTCACTATAAAACAAGCTTTATGTTAACGATTTTGCCCACCTTTGCAAACGTAATGCACGTTTGGGACGGTAACCCCACTGTAAATTGGGGGCTACCTGTAAAGATTTAGTGCTTAGGACAGCAGATACATTAGCAGGATTTCTGATACAGAGAATCTGAACAGAGCATTTGAGCACCACACATTGTAAAGATGTTACAAAATGAAAAACAACTTACAACCAGGCCTTCAGGATCACTTGTGGGAGTAATGGAATACTCTGATAATTTGGGGCCACCCATGTCTGGTCTCTTATAGAATATCAGTTGTCCACTTCCATCCTAAAAGCCAAGAAAACAGGTGGTTTAGTATAATTTTTTTAAATTCCTCCAATTTCAAGCTCTTCATTTATTTAGAAATAGGCTTTTGCAAGTAACCAGACTCACTAAGAAATTCCTGAGTTTGAGCCGACCAGACTTTGATTTAAAAAATGTGTCATGCTGTTTAATAATAGTTCCCTCAGAGGCACTGAGCACTTGCGCGCGCTTGGTCACGTGGTCGAGATTACGTAGGCGTGCCTTTATCTCCACATTAGACGGCATCTGCAAAAAACATTTGTCGTTGCTTTTTAATGCATGCTGAATGTAGGCTAAATGCCTCAGTGACTGACTGGGACTAAACATTTAAACGATGTTAATCAACACACTTACCGTCTATGACTAAAAATGAGATAAAACACAGTTAATATATTTAGCCGGTGTTAGTAACCTGCAGTAACTCAGCGGCAGCAGGTACAGAAACAAACACTAACACAACCTACAAGATTCCCGGTTAACTTTTAACCGCCTTTATCTGCGACGAAATCCAATCGAAACCTTCAAAATTAAAGTCCCTGTAAATCCTAGAACTTAATCCGAAGTTGCAGGTTATCTACCACTACAGAGGTTGGGCAAAGTAATAGCCTATACGAAAACCACACAGAACATAGTCAAATGAAATAATTATATAGAAAGGTGACATAGTGAAACTCATCTAACCAATCTTTAATAGCCATAGAGGTACATTTGGGAATTCTACCAGGAATGTAAGTACATTATATGGATATTGAATAATCCAACATTCATTCATTAATTTTTCATACTTACTTCAGATAGGGTTAAGTCTACTAACAGAGCACCAGTCCAATCCAGGGCACACAAACACACTTGGACACCTAAGAGATACCAGTTTACCTAATGCATGTCTTTGGAATGTGGGAGGAAATTAGAGGACAGGGATTTATTCAATTGTTTAATGTCCAGGTTTGTTTGCTTTACCTACAGAGGTCGTATAATAATTACTCTAATAAGTCATAATAGGACGTTAAAACCTTAGACTTTTAAACAATGGACATTGCAGCCGTAAACAGCTGGTCACTGCAACAGCCAATCATGCAGTGGTTAGCAAAGGTTAGAGTTAGAATTAAAGAGCACATGGACGTTGCCCTTTGCTTCACTCTTTACTAGTCTGCTGCCGCACTGATGTGCCTGCTCTTCCAGTTTTCCACAAGTGAAAAAACAAAAAATGGTTTCCGGCACCCGGCTGTGGATACCCTCCTCACTGCCACCCTGCACCAGACTCACTATTTGCACTTGCACGCAAACACTGTAAATAAATTGCATCTCTTTGTAATACCAGTCTCTAGTGTGTACTTTCGTCCACTTGGGAAGTTTCGCCTTAATCTGGTCGTTATACAATTCTGTGTCTGTGGGCTGTAAGGGACCTAGACCAACCATAAAATACAACCATATAATCCATCCTTCACCACTTTACAGTTGCAGCCAGGCAGGTAACATTCTCCAGGTATTCTTCAAGCTTAGACTCATCCAGCAGACTGCCAGAATCTTAATTCCACAGAACGTTTCCACTGCTCCAGAGTCCAGTGCTGGGATGCTATACACCGCTCTATCCAATGCTTGTCACTGTGCTTGGAGATGGAAAGCTTGCATGCACCCTGCTCTGTTACTTGATGAGGTCTGACACTTCATAGCTGAATTACTGTGGTTTGACATTTCAATAATACCACTCACAGTTGATTGTAGAATATCTAGAAAGGAGGATATTTTACTAACTGATCTTTTGCAGTGTTGGCATCTTATACTTACAATGCTTGACTTTATTGAGGTGATATTTAATTTAATTTCATACATTTTTGTGAGCAGTATATATCACAGTTACTTGTGAACGACTAATAATATCCCAGAAGAGCTGAAGTCTGAATGTGTAAATTAATAAATATCAATAACTGGAGTAAGGCTTTCTTTAATATCCTGTTTTGATTGTAGATTAGAGAAAGCATGCTCACAGAACAGGGAAATGCATTGGATCATTTGTCTGTGGTAAATTAATATATGCTAAACATACACTGGTCAAAAGTGCTAAACTATTTTTTCGTTTCACTTGTACACCATTTAGACGTGATGGTGACAATGACAGTATTACTAAGTTACCTGTCTTGAGTAAAAAAAGTATTTCGCATTTTTATCCAGAAGCTTTAAGTTCATGATTAACTAATAATTGGATGTCACAGGTGTGTGGCTTTCCTTTAATTTAGTTAAATATAGTATTGAAATATTTAGCAAAGTGTTTATACTATTAAGTAATCTTGATAGAATTCACTGTCTTAGAGAACCAAATGATCAAATATCACTCTGCAGTGTTTACATTGATGAATGATTTAGCAGACGCCCTTATCCAGAGCGACTTAAAGTTAATACAGTCTTACAATCCAAGCAATTTTGGGTTAAGTGCCTTTCTCAGGGGCCCAACTAGGGCATTTGCATTTGCATTTACGGAATTTAGCAGACGCCCTTATCCAGAGGGACTTACAACTGATACGTTCTTACAGTTCGAGCATTTTTTAATTAAGGACCTTGCTTAAGGACCCAATTGTGGCAGCTTGGCAGAGGTGGGATTCAGGACCTTCAAATCCAGAGTCCAGTACCTTAACCGCTAGGCTACCACAGTCCCAGGGCAGAGGTGGGATTTGAACCCTTGACCTTATGGTACATAGTCCAGTATCTTAACTGCTAGGCCACCACAGTATCGCAGTATCACATCGTTGCAGTGAACGCAATGCAACTAACTGCAACTCCACTGGGGAAATATAAGAATCCCTATGCTATAACTATTCTGTGGGTGATAAGTAAGTGACAATCTGCATGTGCTTCTTCAATTTTAATTAACAGTGCTATTGGCTTCCAGCTGCACCAGTAGTTATGTATGCAACACAAAGTGCCAAGCCAACACAAGTGGGCTAACAAATATATAGTACATGGCAACAGATACATATAGGAACTATAAGATGGACATGGGATATTTCAGATGTCTGCCAAAACTCAATGTATTCTAAACTTTCCTTGAATTCTTACCATCCTCCATACTTAAACATTCTTTATTTGCAATGCACATCTCGTGTGTGTGTGAGAGAGAGAGAGTGAGTGAGTGAGTGAGAGACTCCTCCTTAACAGCAAACAGGACATAACTCTCTTTCCCAACCTTTTCTCTGGGGTTTCTTGGCCTCTATCCTTGCTTATCTAACTTGAGAGGAAGTGTAATGCTGATTGCTATATCCTTCACATTCAGCCACTAGAAATACAAGTCTTTTTTTTATTACCAACACAACTTTGAAATTCAGTTTTGACCTGAGGACTGTCTGAGGTAAAGAACAGAAGAGAGGAGAGGACAACGTGCCAGCTGTTTAACAACAACAGGTGAGCAGAGATCAAGTGCAGCCTCACTCAGAAATGGGACAATGTAGTGGAACTATAATTATACTGTAATGTACCTGGATAGGTAGACCATAAGTCTACAGCTATTCAACTCAAATTGTATTTTGCATGACATTTGAGAGCGCTTAAGGAGACAATGCACTTTCTATAGCTGCAGTGAGAGCTCTGTCATAACAGGTATGTCATAAGTACCTGCAAGTGAACCCCGAAGTTTCAGTTTTCAACTAAGGTTCAGTTTGTGTTGTACATACCCTATCTAGAACAAACAGTGATTCCTGCATGTATGTATATGTGCGTGGTTTTGGTGTCTCCTCTGAACTGTGTGTGCTCAATGCTTCCTTTAGGGATCAATTTATGTTTGTTATGCCAGACACAGTTACTAATGATCTTGAACGTTGACTCATCTGTTACTGTACAACCACTCACATACTGGTACACTGTTTTCAAAAGTTTGACAGTGTCAAGCAGAAAACAAAAATAATGTATTATACTGTATCGTGTAGGAAGTGGAGAAACAGTAATGTACAGATACTGAATTTAATCTAATTAAATATAATTACATTGCTCTATGGCATAATATTGTTGAAATGTTGTATTAGTGCCACCATTAGAGCTTAAAAAATACAGTTTATCTTCAACCGTACCAGGCATTTCCAGGCATTGTGGGCCAGCTAAAATGCCTTTTATCTTACATATGTATGGTGATTTTAATGATCAGCAGCTCACAGCCATTTCAGAAGTGCTCAGGAAGCAAAAACTATGTTATCCAGTAAATTTGATGACTGTACATCTGGATGAAGTACTGTACTTCCATTTCACATGCTTTCTCCTCAGATTTTAAGAGACGGAGAAGAGCATTTGTTCTTGCTGTAGGGACTGTGATGAAGAAAAAGGATGAAATGGAGGATAACACAACGCTCATAACAATGTCTGCGCTACCTGACAATAACTATGGAAGCATAGGCGCAGAAGAAGTAAGAGTATGTGTGTGTGTGTGTGTGTGTGTGTGTGTGTGTGTCAAGTCAAATTTATTTATATAGCGCTTTTTACAACGTTATATTGTCTCAAAGTAGCTTTACAATATTATATTATCTTAAAAGGCCAATCCCAAATTGAGCAAGCCTAGGGCGACAGTGGCAATGAAATACTCCCTGACTATAGAAGGAAGAAACCTTGGGAGGACCAAGACTCAAAAATGGACCCATCCTCCTTGGGTGATGACACTTTGATACAATGTAAAGTACTCAGTCTGCAGCTTGTATAACAGTGTAAATTTGCAAAATAATACAACACGCAATATTAAAATGAACTCAATACTGGTATCGGTGCATCTCTAGACATAACATTACACTACTAGGTACCTGCTTACAGACCTTACAAACATAACCAAGGCCGTGTATATAAAGCATAACATGAGTTAAAATAAACCGATAAGTGGAATAAAATTTCTAGGTACCAAGTTCTTGGAATTTAGGAACCGGTTTGGAATCAGGTGTCGATACCCAATCTTAAGCTTGAGCCTGCTTATTAAACTGAATGTAAATCCCACTCACTGTGTGTGTGAGTGTGTGTGTGTGTGTGTGTGTGTGTGTGTGTGTACACAGTATACATGCATTGTAAATGTTTTATGAGCTATTACACTAGTCTAGATCCGGTTGTAAAAGAAAGTCAGCACAGCACCGACCTACCTCATTTTCTCCAACTTGTTGTTCTACATGAAATACTGTACTTGGCGACACACCACAGATAATACCTTGTACTATGTCTGTCTAACATCTGCATTATGGTCTGTGAAACAGGATGTGGATCGAAATAGACGTTGACTTGGATTAACATAGTAACTTAGCCATTTAGATATTTTGCACTGTTTTCTAATTTACAACAACAATACTAGTTAAAACTTTAGACAAAACACTACTGGATTATCTGGAAAAGCGGACAAACGTACATATGCCACATTTCATGTTTCATTTTCGTTTGAGCATTTATGCTTTTAGGTTCACTTTCAGGTTTGTTCCCTTGTACATTTCTAAATAACCAGGGCACTTTTTTGCACAAGACTGTATGAAAACATACAGAATGTGAAATAAAGGTTCCGGACTTCTAGGTCTTATCATGAGCCTCTCATTTCCTAAAGAACTATTTTACTAAAACATTTTAGTTTAGATGTGAATATACAGTGGGAACGGAAAGTATTCAGACATCTTTAAAGTACAGACATATCCTGGAAGAAAACCTCTTTTGATATTTGAGTCACAGACAATAGCATAGTAATACCAGATTAATCACTCAGTATTTATGGTAGTTTATTTTTATTATTAAAAAATAATAATGCATTACAGTTGCAAAGTATTTGGGATTTTATGCACTTCATGCAGTTAGCCAAGTCTGGGTAGCTTAAATATAATGATGTGAGATTTTTTTCTACAGCCAGCTCAGAAGGACAGAAACATGTTTAGCGATGGAGTGACATGCATTGGTAAGTGTCAACTCAGTATTTAGTATCTTTGACTCATTTTCACCCCATTAGCACTCCATATGAATATAATGAATGTAAAATTTTTCTTTGTCACATCTCAAATGTCTACTGTTTTTTATATTGTACTGTTCGTGTATGACAAAGTGTTCTTTCACACTGACCACCTTAACAGCCCTGGTATTGTTTTAATATATTGCCAGATTTTGTTCTGGTTTGGGAAGAGACGTTTAATCAGACAAATCCTATTGAGCCAGAAGACAAATTTCCAAACAACACCCAAGCACTCCACAAGAAGTGGAGGAAGGAGTTTCTATCTAAACTGGAATCAGCTGGACTACAAATAGAGAGGGTCAGTGTGACATCTTACATATAAACTTTATCACTTTATCACTAACATATCACTTTACATACACACTGTAGGCTTTCATTAAATTCTCCAGAATATACCAAATACTTACACATTATTCTAACAGTACTATAACTTCAGGTTTAAGGAAACATGAACTATATAATCAATGTTTAGTTTAGACTCAGACAAACAGTCTGCCATGGCCCAGCATCCCACTTGCTGTATAAAGAGTTCCATCTATTTTATATACTGAATATTTGTAATATATATATATATCTGCATTTAGTAATACATACAATTATACATTGTTCTTATTTTAACACATTCAGAAATGTTATTCTTTCACATTGAATTGAATGATATATCATTTTGAGTATAGTAAATGCAAACATAATTTATTGGTTAATGATAGCAAGCCAGACTTTTAAACAGATACTCATGGGTTTTTCACATAAAGTTTAGTAAATCATAGATCTTATGCTTGAACTTTGGGTATTAAAGTCACATAAAATATCTCCCACATGCCTTTTCACAGACAGCTGAGGTTTAAATTCTATTAAATGCTTTTTGACTGATTTCTGACAATTGAATAAGACTTGTAGTAAAGTATGATAAGAATGCTGTTCGCACCTTTTGTTGTAAGCTTTATTGATTTTTTACTAACATTAGGTTTCCATCTCTCATGGCAAATAATGTTTAGACTCCAAATGTTTATTGTAAAAAGTAGGACATTTTATGATGTGGTTTAATTTTCCCATACATTTTTAATTGTGTCTCTATTTCTTGGTCAGAAAGAAGTTCTACAGGGGAAGAAAAAGATAACATATGTGCTCCTGAATGCCCCCTGGAAAGTGTTGTGTTATTATGCAGAGGAGATTGGCCTTCGAGTTCCACTACAGGTGAATCAAGATAAACACTGATTACAATTTAAGAACCTTCAGAGCATCAAACCAAGTTGACAAATATATTCTGTATTAAATAATTCTGAAGCTGTTATTTATAATGGATATGCACAGGCCGAGACAACACAAGAATCCAACTGGTCAGAGACAGTTCTGAGCAAGTTACACATTCCTAACATTTTAGCTCAGGAATTACCCAGCCCTCCACCAGACTACTACACCTGCCAGTTCCACTTGAACAAGCTAGAGAGGTACAGTATCACTCTGGTTTCTGATAATGACTTGCTCATGCTCTTCTGACACAGTCAAAGTAATGATGAGGTCCAAAAACCTGAGACCACTAGAAAAACATTATTCATATTTGTTTTTCATTAACTATCATATAATCAGTAGAACAATTTGAGTGAAAAGTTGCGTTGTTGAAAAAAAATACATTCTTTACTATTAGATTTGTTTTGTCTCTTAATTCACTGCACATTTATGGGGTTACTTGAAGACGGAAAACCCAAGGATTCAAATGATGTTTGGAATGTTATGAAACACACTTTGATCACATGGCTTGCCAGATTTTGAACTCGTGAAATCTTTGCCAGCTTTAGTGCACACTGTCATTATAGCAAAAGGGGGAACATACCAAATCCTAATACATTTTGGATAGTTATTTATTTTTTCTATTATACGATACATTATGGAAAACATCATATTAAATTAGAGAAAAATGTGAAATAAAAATGTTATATGTCTCAGACATTTGGCCTCGGTGCTAAGCTGGTTATGCACCAACATGGTTTGATATTTAGGTTTTGAAATAACTATAGAATATAGGAGATATAGAGGAGGATCAAATGGTTCACTATTCGTACTCCACAATGTTAACATAAAACCAAATTGTCACTAACATGTCCTTAAAGGCAAACATAACAGCAACACACACTTGCAAGTTGTTATACTCTCATTTTTCCTTGCAGGTTTCTTGGCCATGAGAATAAAGACACTTTCTTCAAGTCAACACAAAGACATCAAATTGTGAGCTTGTTTGAATGTTTGAAAGTGTTTGAATAAGAAAGACAAGTTTATTTAAAATTAAATTGGCTGAGTTATCAAAACTCTGAATCACGAAAATGGGAGCATTGTGTAACAGTGGTGTAGTCCAGCTGTAGAAAAAAGTAAACCAACTGTGCATTAGTATCAGAGGTTTTTTTTTGTTTTTTTTCGAGAGTTTTAAAGTGGTGTTAACCTTTCCCTTAAAGTCCAGGGATCCAACCTGAAAACCTCAGTAAACCAAAAGTGAACTTTGAAGGAAGAAGTATTGGCAGCCATTGTCAGCTAAAATGCATAGTTGACTAACACATGCAAAATATTGTCAGAACAAAACTTTATTAGGAGCTTCTATTCCTCATACTTGTTAGAATTGAGCCTAAGGGTTAGTTTAGGTAAATTTCTGTCTCCAAATTTGCAGCTGTTTACTGTGTCTGTCTGGCCAGAAATACACCACTTTACATTTGACAACATACTGTATATGATCAGAAAATGAAAGAAAGCTTTGTGTGGTACTGAAGAATTGCCTTTAAATGTTATGTACTGTAACTTAACCCAGAACATTATCAATCTTCAAATTGCACTGATTTCTTTGTGCTGCATTTCCAATATATTTGGTTGCAGTTTGTATGTTGATGAGTATGCAGTGAAAACATACAGTTAACAATTCCATATTTTGTAATCTAATCATTCAATGTTCCTGTCCATCCATTACCTCCTTTCCCGCAGAAACAATTACATATCTGTGTAATCAGGCTGCTGAAAGGTAGTGCTAGGCCATGGACCCAGTTAACAATGGTACTGAGCTAGCGAATTGCTGCTGTGTCACTCCATCGGCCACTTAAAAAAATCATAAAGGTCAGGTATTTCATTTAACAACCAAAATTAATGTTAATGTGGCACAAACAAATGCAAGGATTTTGCCATTTGGACGTCGGTAAGGTGCTGAATGACCTTATTAATTTGCAAACTAGCACAAACAGTATACAAATTTTCTCGTCTTATGAGGCACCACATTTTCAGAAATCAGGATTATGACCTTACTTTGTCCCAGTAGATGCAATAGCTGTCATTTACTACTACTACTACTAGGACAAAAATGTCCAAAAAAGTTTCATACAGAACTAAAAGGCTGAAATTTGTTAAAAATAAACCATTTTTTACCTAGTATTCTAGAATTCTGATGGGCTGTTCTTGTGTCCTAGTTGTATGAGATATTAGCTAGGACACCGTATGGTGAGTTGAAAAAAGGGCAAGTTGGAATAGCCAGGCTGGTCAGTGAGAACATCTTCACTGCTGCATATCCCTTACACGAGGTAGGAAAATCCTGTACCCTTGAATGAAAAAATGACATGAAAAAAAACAAAAAACAATGTATATTATAATAGGTATACTACACAGCTCACAAAATTAAATGATATCTCATTATGGCATATTTCACCTTGAATCCCAAAGAAAATTGGCTGATGTCAAACAGCTGTGAACGTGTATTATTAGTTTTCACGTAACCTTGTGCCTGTCACAAATAGCCAATTTAAATAGTTAATAAATTATTTCAATTTATTAAGTAATACTTAAATAATAGTTGCAGTGAAGTTGCAGAATACCGATAATTCCTTATAGTTATACCTCAAAACTAAATATTAAATAATTATTTATTTTGACTCAATCTTGAGCAATACACAGATATATTTATACCTTTTTCTTTGTTTAAAGGGTATTTATCATTTACCAACAAAAGTGTCAGTTAAGCCTGACACTCTGAGCTTGAGGCAAATCTTGTATCACTACTGGGCACGCTGGGCCTGCTGGAATAAGTACCAGCCTCTGGACCACATCCGGGAATACTTTGGCGAGAAGATTGCACTCTACTTTGCTTGGTTAGGTATGTTCTGGTCTTCAAAACTCAAGAGTTGTATAATAAAATATAAAATAACATGATAAAATAACATGCCTGAAATGCTGAATATGTACACATATAGATTTGATTTAGTTAAATTTGACTTCCTTTACTGGAGGGTAAAATAGGTGCTGATGTTTGCCACAGTTCTGTGTTCCTAATCTAAATGTAAATGGTGCATTTACATTAGCCAGTTTCCTAATTCTAAGTAACGCCTTAATCATATAATTTTATGATCCTCTCTCTGCAGGGTTTTATACAGGATGGTTACTTCCTGCTGCAGTCATGGGTTTCTTAGTGTTTTTATTCGGAATCTGGCTTATGGTAACTGATGTACCAGCGTAAGTGAACATTGATGCCTTCTACCTGTTCCCCTGTTCAGATTTCGACCCATGACCATTCCAACCTGTGTTTATACATACCCTTTAGGCATGAGATTTGTAACGGTGATAACAACATTGTCATGTGTCCACTGTGTGACATCTGCGGGTACTGGAACCTTTCCAGCATCTGCTACACCTACAGAGTGAGTCTTAAGTAGTTCAACTTCTCAGTTAAACGTATACAGTCGATTCCGGTTAATAGGGGTACCAGTTAATGGGACCAGCCGCTTATTCGGACCAAATCCGAAAGTACCGAAACAAATCCTATTATATACGTGTAATGTT
>JAUZSU010117970.1:0-18959 GCA_034780255.1 Parotocinclus maculicauda
TTTATTTTGTTCAGTTTTGGCAAAAAATGCTGTATTTACTCTAAAAGATAAATAATCTCATTGAGAGATGAATAATACATCACAGTATGCAGCGGTAAATTATAAAAATCTAGGGAGTAGATCTATCAATCTGCTTAAATGTTACCAGCTCTCTGAGGTGTTTTGTCACTGTAAGATTAATATAAAGTGCTGAATAATGACTCCCAGCCTAACACTCAAAGAAATGTACTGAAATCTCACAACACTTAGTCACACACTTTCCATATTGCTTAATCCAATTCAGGGTCACAGAGGCAGCAAGGCAGGAACCAACACTGACAAGGCATCAATTCGTTTTTTAATTTCATACTTCATTATAAAATAGGCATTGTATAAATGATTTTGCTGAACTGTAGGTTAATGCAAGTGTTTTAAGCATGTTTAAAATAGGCTATGCTATAATATATACAGCATATATTAAGCTCCTCTGTTTACCTGGTCCCCATTATAAATCAGGCATCTTTACCTCAGTTGTAAATAATGCAAAGGTCTCACATTTGTACCTTTGTCACAAATAACAGGATTATTCACTACATATGCAAAGAAAATGCCATCATATAAATTGTGGAAAAGCCATTGAGTTTTTGGTAGAAAATAGATGGGGATTCTGTACTTCACTAAAAGCATATATGCCATTGAGGATAACCATCTCTGAGTGATACAAGGTTGTTAGTATATTTAAATGATACTACAGTTCCTTTTTGTGCCACTGTGTAGCACTAGAGTAACACTAAATTTCTGATAAGTAAATACCAAACAGGTTTTCCCATTGTCATGCAAATTGTTTTTATTTAATGTGTTTTGCATTACACAGAGAGTCGCACAGCGGCAGGAGGCCCCAGTCTGCTTACTGTATTGTTGGGCCTGGTGTGTATGGCTGCTCTCATGCTCCCGACTCTGGGAGAGCAGGAATCCACAGTGCCTGTCTACCTCCACTTAAGTGTTAACAAAAAACTTGTAGCTGCTTATGTTTTGGGTAAGAGCACTAGTCTGTTATGAATGGAATGGAAACTGCACACTGAATAGTTTCTTTTTTTAGCCACTGTTCATGTTCGTCTTTGGCAGGTCTTCTTACGATGGTCATCCTTCGCACATGAAGTGCCACTGCCCTGCATTGTACAGAGAGGGACTGAAGAAAAACGGCTCAAATGCAGACGTGTGCATAGCCAGAAAAGATGTGAAGAACTGATGAGCATGTCAAAAAAATCTAAAAGTCACCCTCTTTACAGGAACATCTAAAAATAATGATGATGCAAAAAGAGGGAAGGAGATGCTTGGTGTGGATGACCAGAAAAACTGACTGTTGGTAACCGCCACGCTGACTATCAGGGGAGTAGGGAGGGGGTTTGTGTAGAACTGCAAAAATGTATGTTAAATTAAATCTTTTACTTCATGTGCTTTGTGTCTGTGTAATTTACTGTCTGTGTGGAGTTTATATGTTCTTCACCTGTTTGTGCGAGTTTCCTCCAGGTACTACAGGTATTAGGTTTTCTTCCACATGCTTTAAGTCAGTTGGTGTCTCTAAACTGTCCTGTGTGTGTGTCCTGCCATAGATTGATGACCTGTATAGAGTCGGTCCTTGTGCTGCCAGTTAGGCCAGGCTTTGCGTTACAACAAGGAGGTATGGGAAATGAGTGAGTGATGATGCAACAATGAATTACAAAATGCCAGTACAAATAAACAGCACTAATTTACAATTTGTAGCTTTTAGGAATCTATATGCATCTTTTTTCTTTATAGGATTGATTTTTTCTCAAAGTGGTTGCATGATTTTAGTTTTGGTCTCAATATAGATTGTAGGGATCACTGTGTCATTAATGGCAACCTTACACCAAATTCTTTTCAAGCAGTTTCATAGTCACAGACAAATTTCCACTGTTTGAATAAAATCAGTCTCTTGCAAAAGTTGGGTTGTGCTCATTTCATCTTGATCATTTGGTGTAAGGTCGTCTAGTGAGCTGTCTTCATTCAGTATTTTACTCCTCTTGACATTCCAATAAATCCAACCGTGTTTAATATGATCAATTCTCAAGTTTCGGCTTATGAAAAACTGTGAGATGGACATTATAATAATGGAAACACTTAATTTTATTGTGCTAGATTTACTCTAAATGGATTCGAGCTATTTACCTTTTTGTATATTTACCAGAGTTCTATGCAAAGTGCTGCACTTAACAAATAATAAAAAAATATAAATTTAAGCATTGAAAAGGGGAAATTTAATATTGTAAATGAAATAATAAAATGTGGTGTTTTAATTTGATCTTAAGCCACAGATACATTACTAATTGAACCACTTTGTCTATTTTATAGCCTGTGTGATTGACTATGCTGTTTTTATGTACTGGATATCATCATTATTATTATTATGTGTGCACTTTCAAAAGTTTTTAAATAATCTCTGAAGGAATCTAAACAGATCCCCAGTCTTGTGCCTAAAAACTCTTTGACTTGTTTAGGGATGTGAGAGGATGTCAGACTTGAGTTTTTTAAAAGCACATGGTAAGCATGAAATATCTTTGAGACTAAACACGGTATCACGGTTCACAAACTGGAAAAGAGCACAAAAGACCTGGTTCTCAGCAACTGAATATGGACACAATTCTATGGCAAATAAAAGTTGGGATAGAGTATGTAATTCACTTTGACCTGTCTGAATTTAAAGGAAACTTTGATGTCGTTTGCTCCTGTCTGTTGAGTCGGTGCTTAATTTCCGAGTCTGCTTTGTATTCTGACAAACGGGCTTCCGATTTGGTTCCGGTATAATGGTAACCTAAAGTAACCATATTTCCTTTATTCACCTTCAGCAACTGTTTTGGTCAAGGTCGAGATGGTCCTTTAGAACATGAATACGAGACAGTAATAAAGTGATGACTCAATGGTTGGGGTACTGGATTAATTCTAGACCCGGCACCAGCAGCCTTCCTTCTGGGTAGCTGCTGAACTCCTGACTCACCTAGAAGTCTCTACATAAAAGTGTCTGCTCAGTAGATCTTCTGTCTCAGAAGATGCAAGGTAAGCCACAAATCACATCAATAATTGGGGAGAGAATTAAATATATGTATCTTAAGCTGGCATGGTGTTGCACCTTAACCCATTAACTACCAATTTTTTTTTCTGAACATTTTTTACTTTATTTCTGTCCGCCTACATCCCATCCCATCCCAGCCCATCAGTAGGCAGTTTAAAGCACCCGATCCCCAAATGGGGATCATGGTTTTTAATGGGTTAAAGACAACGAGCCAGGCATACAGTAACTGTAGAGAGTTGAACCTCTGTCTCTATGTTAATCTAATGGTAGAATGTGTTACTTTAAAGCAGTGGTTCCTAAAATTGTGGCACAGCATTACAATTAAATAATGCTGTTACAAAATAAAAGTAAGGCACATAATACATTTCCCTTGTAATAATTCCACTCTAAATGTGATTTGTCACTTTAGTTTGTTTTGTTACAATAATAAGTTGCCGTTTTGGATGAAATGCAATGTAAAGGCAAAAGTTGTGCAAGTGTGTCAGACTGGGGGGGAACAAGTTTGGGATCCTCTGCTTTTTCCTTGTATTTTCTACAGTGTGGGGCAGAATACAGAGTCAAACATTAACTTCTAATTAACCTGCACATTTAAACCTGTGCAGCACCAACACTACCTGCTGTGCTACTGTGTTGCTCCTTGAAAAACAATAGTAGAAACTGGTACATTAAAATAACAATGGACAACCCCAAATCAGAAAAAGGTGGCAGAATATGGCAAATATGTATATAAAAACACACTATTGTAATTACTTTCTTTGCATAAATTAAACACCTTTTTCCTTTGCAATGACCTTAATTTTTTGCAGACAGTTATGAGCCTGATACATTTTATTTGTTAATAAACATTCATTTCAGGCCTGCAACAAATTCCAAACCGTTTGTGATGAGGCAATTTAGAGCTAGTAATTAATTTAAAAGAAAAACTAAATAATGACGTGAACAGCTGGTGTCAACAGGTGATTATGTAATTATGTTTTGGTGCAAAAGCAGCATCCAGGAAATTCTGAGTATTGAGCAAAGATGGCCAGAGGATCTCCAGATTTTCAACAAATGTTTTAAAACAATGTACCTCAAAGGAAGATCCCTCAGACAGCACTGCGTCAAAAACCGCCATTCAACAACAGCTGACATACCCACATAGGTAAGGGATTACTTTTTTTTAGCAAACTTTTGGTAACACTGCAATACAGAGTTACATTAACAAATGCCACTTAAAACTTAACTGTACATAAAAGAAAACTTGTGTTAAGCATGTTCAAACGCTGGGCTCCTCTTGACTCAGTCATTTAGGATGGACCATCACATAGTGAAAATATTTATTGTGATCAAATGAATCAGTATACCAGATCTTTTTTTTTTTAATGCCCTGGCCCAAGGACAGAAACGACCACCCAGACAGCAACAAGTACAAATGTTTTAGCAAAGATGACCTGTACGTATGTGATGGCAGCATTAATGCAGAAAAGTAAATGGCGATCTTTAAGAAACATAAGCTACTTTCGAAACGTCATATTTTTCAGGGACGTTCATGCATTTTTCAACAAGACAATGCAAAACCACATGCTGCACACATTAAAAAAAGTATAGCTGTGGGACTGTGGTACCCTAGAGGTTAAGGTACTGGACTGTACCAGAAGGTCCAGGGTTCAAATTCCACCTCTGCCAAGCTGCCACAGTTGGGTCCTTGAGCAAGACCCTTAACCCCCAATTGCTTGAATTGTAAGACTGTATAAGTTGTAAGTTGCTCTGGATAAGGGCGTCTGCTAAATACTGGAAATGCAAAATGTAAATGTAAGCAAAGAGTAAGCATAGACGACTGGCCTGCTTGCAGTCCTCTCCTGTCTAATACAGAACATGTTGAGAATTTGGAAAAGAAAAATGCAACGACATCCCTGTACTGTTCTGTGCTAATCTTAAGAATTGTTTGCAGTAACAAAAGAACACCTGAAACACTAAACCGCTTGGTATCCTCCATGCCAAAATGTCTTTTAAGTGAGATGAAAAAATATTACAAAGTGGTAAATGCTTTGGCATGTGTTGCAGGCATGACTGATTACAGTATTGTGAGAAGGAATGGCAAATCAAACGGTAAATGCTTTACCCCACAACCCTTTCTGTAGTGTGTTGGAAGCTTGAATTGCAAGAATGCATAAAAAAATAGGAAATAAACTTAATATCCCTTATTTTTTGTGAGCAGTGTATTTGTTTTGTTTTTTTTTCAGAGCCTTCAAGTCATGCTTTTGCCCGTCAACTCATTAAATGATAAACTTTCTGTAACAAGTTATACAAAAAATTGTAAAAACTTGAAATGGAACAAATCAAGAATTGCTGGACAAATAATTTATTTTGCAATATGTGTATAAAGGGGACAAGTAAATGTTTTTTGTCCATTTCGAGCAGAGTTTAAACAAAGACTTTATCCTGTAAGCACCCAACTCATTCCAACACACAAGCTGTATGTTTATGCTTATAAAATAACTTTACATGGCGTCTAAACAGCAAAAATTAAATAATAAATCAGACAAGTCCACAGGACAAAAAAAATAATCAGTAAGCCAAACTGCAAACACTTCAACCATCAATACAGAAAATACAGAAAGAGGTCCTACATGGCCCACGTTCTGATTCTGTTGAGCAAATCAAGACATTCAGAGGGAAAAAGTACACTGCAGACTTAACTCTTATTTTTTCTTATATGGGAAAAATAAATCACACCCTTGAGTTCTCTTAAAAGAAAAATTATTTACAGCAACTTCCTTGCAAATACAACTGAGTTTATAATGCATATCATTCTCTGGAGGAAATAAAGCCATTTCTTATTTAAATGAAATTGATTTATAAAACCATTTACAGAAAATACTATGTACTAAAAATAACAAGGCAGAATGAATAACGACTTTACACAATTACAACTTTACATCTCTCTTATACACAGACCCTTTAATGGCACACTCCTTTAATCAGTAGCTGAAAATCATTTCCGTACAAGATTTAATCAACAACATTGTGTGTTGAAGTCTCTATCAGCAGCTGTTCGTTTCTTCCGTTTATCTAAACTGCTTCAGGATTTATAACTGTGATTCCTTTCACAGTGCACCCCAGTAGTCTACCTCATCCGAAAAGGCATCAAGCACAGAGAAACAATTCATGGAAGGATAGCACCATCGTATAGTGCTATAATCCGAAGACAAATGAACACAGTGAAGCTATTGAGCATTTAAAGGGTCGTAAAACACACCACAGTGAGTCACTTAGCTTCTCTAAAGCCATGAGAATAGGCAGCCCTGAAGACAAATTGCGACACCAACTGTTAAATGTGCTGTAGTGTTCAAATCCTGGATTCAGTGGTAACCACTCCCCTTAACGTTGAATACTACTGTCGTTTTGTTTCCTTCTCCTGAACGTCAGTGGTGTCCTCCATTAGAAGCCTCTCAATGAAGTGACTGATAGGTGCTAGTTTCTGTTGTTACCCACTCCTTCCATTACATGAATATCAAAAGAGGACATTCCCAACTACTCAAAAGGAAGGTCAAACTCAAACTTTATGCAAGTACGATGGCACCCCTGATGAAACGACACCGAAAGGCCTATTGTCAGTTAACTGCTGCATAGCACACACATATTCTCTCCAACAGATTATGTAACAAACCAATTACTCTAACAACACATGGACAAAGTTTTTTTTGTTCTTGTTTTTTTTAAAGCAGGAACAAAAATAAGTTAAACGCTTTCACACAAAACCTGTTGGAAAATCCTTTTTCTGTAAATTAAAAATATAGGAAAAGTCTTAGAAACTTAATATTAATGTTGCATTACACTCAAAGAGCCACATCTCTGACCAGAACGCTCCTTTCATAGACTTACAGAAACACAAATTCATACTGAAACGGCAAGGTTCTGGAACGCTGCTTGCTTTGTTATGGAGCTTCACTCCATGTGTTAGACCTTTATATAGCAGCTGGTGCAAGCAGCATCCACAGTCCAACCCACCGATGGAAATCCATTTAAAAGACTTGCAGGTCTTTAGCTTCCTTCTCCACACTCTCCCTCTCTAAAGCAAATCTCATGAGGGGAAAAAAAAAAAAAAAAAGACAAGATCAAAAGCAAGGCTGGGAAGGCATGGGGGTCACACGCGCACGAGACCGCAGAGGCTCCATCCAGACGTTCAAGCGCTGGGTTCCAACGAAAGGCTCACTGATAACGTTGCTCACTTGGGTGAGAGATCCTGCAGGGGGGTGAAGGGAGAGTTGCTAGAAGACGGTGAAACCCCTTCCATCTTGGCAGGGGAACTTGAAGAGGAGCCGACACTACTGAGGCTTCCGTCTAGCAGGTCTGGAGACAGACTACAGGGAGATAAAGAAAGGGGCTGACCATCTCATCAAATTGATATTAAAAAAGGTTTTAATTCTAACTGAAAATAATCCATTATATCAAATTATATAGATGTGTACTATAAAGAGTTAGTGTTGAAAGGATGATGTTACACTGACTTTTCTGGAATTTAGTGTTTCTTCAAGTGGACTCATTCCCTCACGGTTGTTTGAAGCTAGTAAGGCATGTTTATTCATTAATTTTATATATGCACTGATATTTTGGTTCTACAGAATGTTTGTTAATGTGTCATTGTTTTGTACATTCTGATGACCGGGGGAGGAGAGAAGAGAGAGAGAGAGAGAACTGTCCCCATGTAAAAGTTTGGGTGGCTCAGGATGCTATGCAGAGGGAAGTGTCCCCTTTACATTTACATTACAGTACCATTAAGAGACAATGTGACCATGATAATGTCCAGAGAACAAACTGTTTTACAGGACAATGGGATTGTTGAACGGTGCATACTTGTTTACAGAAGATGCAGATAAATAATCAAATTAACAACTGCCAGTTGCTGCAAATTATCCATTAATTATCTTCCGCTTAATTCACACAGGGTCGCGGGACAACCGGTGCCACCATTCAACTCTGGGCACAAGGGCAGGAACAACCCTACACAGTTCGCCAATCCATTGTAGTCACACACTGGGGGCCACTTTAGAGACACCAATTAACCTAACATGCATGAAGGAAGCCGGAGTAGACCCACACAGACATGGGGAGGACATGCAGACTTCACACAGAAAGGACCGAGGCCGCTAAACCCTGGGATTAACCCGGAACCTTCTTGCTGTGAGGCAGCAGTGCTACCCACCAAGCTCACTGAGCATTAATAGAATACCTGCTCAATTCAATATATATGCTATTACATAACCAAATAATCATGTGGCAGTAGCTTCAGTTAAAGTTCACATCAATGTGATTTTGAACGTGGAATGTTTGTTGGCACCAAACTGGTTGAAGTATTTCTCCAACTTCTGATCTCCTGGGGTCCCATGCAAAAATCCAGTGAGCAGTAGTTTTGTGGATGTAAGCACTGCTCAGAGTTCAGAGAATGGGAACAGAAAATCTACAGTTACGCTGTACAATTCAACAAAACTGGACAGTGGAAGACTGGAGGAAAAAATCTAGACAAAAAAAAATTGGTCTGATGAGTCTTGATAGCTCTTTGATTTCTGCTACAGATCTGGCACCAACAGCAAGAATCCATGGACCCAACCTGTCTTGTGTCATCTGTCCAACCTGCTGGAGTTGGGGTATTGGTGTCAGAATGTTTTCTTGATATACTTTGGGAACTTTAGCATCATTCATTTCTTGAATGACACAGTCCATGTGAGTACTGCTGCTGCCCACGTAGAACCCTTCATGGCCAAAATTTAGCCATTATTCTTCTGATGGCTATTTTCAGCATTATAATCTCAAAAATGGTTTCACAAATATGATAATGACTTCAGTGATATTTGGTGGTCAGCCCGGTCACAGCATGCAAATTCAAGAGAACACCTTTTGAGATGTGCTAAAATGGGAAAGCTGCACCCGAATTCACGTAATGAATTTTTGCGAAAAGCAGAAAAAAAAGTAGATTGCTCTTTTCTTTTGTTTAAACTGGGGAATCTATTTTTGTAGGTTTTATTATTTGTACTTTTTGACAACACTCCATGTTCCATTTTCTGTTAAAAAGATGAATCACCATGTAATGGAAATGATTAACAAAAAATGTACATTGTAATTATTCTATTGGGTGATTCAGAATAAAGGGGGAATGTGCCACTGAATAAAAATGTCAACAAGGAGCAAAAGGGATGTTTTCAGCATTCTATGGAATCCACATTACAAAGTATAAAGGCTGTTTTGAGAGCAAAGGGTGGCCCCGTCGAAAAGTGTTCCTAATAAAGTGCTCAGTGAGCACATATTGGATCTAATTTATATTCTTTCATTCTTATTCCCAGCTTATTATAACAGTTTATTCCCTTAATTTGTGGAGTGACATTTACTCAATGTATGTGGCTTTTAATGTAGAACAGTAACAGTTTTAATTTAACCACTTCGCATTAACGTGTGTAGGAATGTTAAAATTTTAAAAGACTGATATTTACAGCATTATCCAGCTAATAAAATCTTACAAAAAGGTACAATCCGAGCAAATAAAGGCAGCTGGGAACACTAGAACCGTCTGGTCACCACTGCTGCACCATTACAGTCCCTGGTATTTTGCAGTGTATCTATACACGTATGGCCTGATCAGTTACAACCACATGCAGATAAAGGAAAACTACAAAATTAACCTCAACTCCTTATGTGTAAAAGAAAGGCAATCAAGGGTGGACTTAAATTACTTCTGGTGATTACAGTGACTACACTGGGAGACCAATGGTCAAAAAGATTACCTTCCTTTTACACTTTACAACTCAATCCATTTTAGACAGCACTTTAATGACTACAGCTTATTTGCTGGTCTCCTGCAGCGATACTGATGAATCAATTAGGATAATAGCACTATGCAACCAAGTTGTATAATAAGCTAAATTAGTAATGGTTCATCTGTTCTTAACTGAAGCAAACTTCCCAAAAAAAGTGTCAATTTTGTTTGATTTCTAAGTAATACTAAATCTACGAATAACCTACAGTTTGACCATTTGAGAAATTACTTATTTCCTTTACTAACTCGCAGAAAACCAAGATTTGATGAAGCTTTTGATTTTGTAGTTGCACTGTATGGTTTTTACACACAGACTGTATAACTGTTCATTGTGATACTTAATGTTCACGTGGAAGAAGATAAATATTACACCAGGGTCCTGTTTTATATAGTATAATGTGCACAAGGGCAGCATTAGATTAGATATACCAATGTATTAGCAATGGCATCATGGCCATATTTGATTATTCTTACATCTTAGTCTTTCAGTTTACAGAACACAAAAAGAAAATGCAGGACATTTGTATGCGATAGTAAAACAACTGGAGGGAAAATAAAAGTTTCTAGAGGTTACTGTGGTATTTAGTCTGACCTCCTCTTATACTTGAGCAATAGTATTCCAAGTCTGGTAGATTCATAGGGATGCCAAGATGGTTGTTCTACAATCCTTAATCTCTACAAGCTTAATCAAGATTGGTCTTTCTGGAAGGGTAGCAACCAAGAAACCACTTTTTCAGAAGGGTAACCGTGAAAAAGCAAAGATATGCTAAAGCTCCCAAAGAGTGGGATGAAGACTTATGAAGTGGAAAACAGTTAGGCATTAAGTCTAATGATTGACAAGGTTATATATGGTCATTATACCATTGCTAAAACAACTGTAATGGTGGTCTAAGCCTTTTGCCCAATACTGTATATTTGAGCCCTATAGTAAATACTGAACTAAGTATCTGATGAGAACACCATTCTGAAACTTCAATTACCACTGCTGGCCATGCTGTCTGTGCTTTGTTCTTCCAGTCAGAGCAACACCAATTCCAACAGATTACACAAGAAAAGCAACTGCAGATGACTTACCAGGAGCTGAGTTCAGGCAGGTGAGCCACCTCAGTCGACAGCATGGTGGTGGTGCCCTGGAAGAGCCTCTTCGGCTGGCTTTCTGGTTCCAAATCACCTGAAACTGGTAAACAAACTAGAATAATCATTTGCTGGATTAACAAACACTCCCAGTCTCCCGGGTATTTCATAACAAACAAAGGTCAAAATGCTCACCTTTCCGTTTGATAGGACCCAAAATGCTGGGTCTAATGCAGTTAATTGGACTTTGACTCCTCCTGCTGATCATGCACACAAAATGAGATTAGTCAAGAAGTTCCATGTCGACCAGAAAAAACAGTTTTATGCCAGGAGGAAGTGAATGAGCTCACCTGAAGCGACGTGTCGGGCTGGGGATAGGACTGGGATTTAAACCATTACTGCTTACCAGGATTTGCAGAGATGGAGAAAAGCACTGCTGCTCAATGAGAACAAGGAATAAATATTACAATTTCTCCTTAGATCAACATACAAATACACTCATCGGTTTATTCAGTAGAAAGACCTTTCCAAATGCTCATTAATGCAAAGATCCATTAACACCAACTGAGCATTGAGTAAATGACAGTTTACCCAAGTATTGTTGCTGACCATGTCTATCCCTTCATGACCAGTGTTCCCATGTTCTGATGACTACTTTCAGCAGGACAACAGGCCATGTCACAAAGCTCAAATCTTTGCAAACAACGCACTTCACAGTCACCACATCTCAAGCCAATAGAACACCTTTGGTATGTGGTGGAACAGGAGATTCAAATCAGGGATGTGCAGTTGAGAAATTTGCAGCATCTTTGTTATGCCATCATGTCAGTACGAATATTCAGTCAAATCTTTGAGGAAAGTTTCCAGCACCTTGCTGAATCTATGCAAAAAATTAAGGCAGTTCTGATGGCAAAAGGGGGTCTAACCCAGTACTGGCAGTCGTACCAAATAAAGTGGTCAGTGAGTGTATATTTTTAAACGGAAACTCCTGATAATTGAAAAATAACCATGGTAACCGAAAAACTTAAATGTCCCCACACATCATGTCACTACCATTTCCTGAAGAGTTTTATTCCATAGCCAGTGTCAAATTTTAGCCACCTCTCTGCATTTAACCAGAATGGGAAACTGCACCCAGAAAATTGTGTAACAAACTACAAAGACTACAAAAATTCTGCGCAATTAAGTATACACTGAGTTGTGCATTTTATTGCGAGTACAGCTGCTCACTGTGTTTTTAAATACAGGTAGAATTCATATTAAAAGTATTCATTTATAATGGGAATATGTTCAGACCAATCCTTCATAAGTTGAACTTTTTGTAGACCAAGGAGTTTAATATATACTGTATATATTATAGCCTGGTGTACATTAAACATACTTAAAACACGGCCACAATTACGGCTTTTCCTCACTACATTTCCCATTTCATCACTCCTGCCATGTCACTCCCCACACTGCATACTGCCGAGTTCCCTCATCTAGTGCAAGAGTGCAGGATCATAGTGTGAAGTGTACTTAAAACAAACTTAATACACTTACATAAACCTACAGCAGGGCAAAATCATTTATATAAAGCATATGCTATAATAAAGTATTGAATATCATCCAATTTACCAAATAATATATATTAAAAAAAAGTGAACAAAAACAATAACTGCACAGCCACAGCTCTTCCTCATTACATTTCCCAGTGCTCATCATTCCAGAGACTCCCAAAGTCACACACTGCCTAATTAAATCATTAGCACTGGAAATGATCGTATTGCATGTTACTAAATTTAAGATTCAGAATACAGTTTCTGATTAATTTGTAGCTGTGCCCATCATTTGTTTCACATTGTAAAGTCGAAATATCGGTCTACCTGTATAACCAAAATTACCAATAACTAAACAGGTGGTGAAGCACTGAAAGAGCAAAAACATTTCAAAACAGCATACAAATACTACCTGAAAACCGACAACTTTTCAAAGAAATCTGACATTTAGATATGGTGCAAAACAGAAATGAGCTAAGGTAGTGAGGAAAAATGGCATACAAGTTTCTAAATTTACTCATCTCTAACAGCTCATATTATATATTTATATATATATATATTTATGTTGGACAGTAAAATTCCAAATCGGGTCAAACCTTTTTTCCAATGCCTCGGGTTGGAGATGGAGCTGGAGAGACGGGCACAAAATCGATGCGTTTCGGGGACGATGATGAGGACTTCTCAAAGTCGTTGTCGCTCTGCAATAGCAAACACATTCTCTTAAGTGACGCTGATCCTCAGCTCGCAGACAACAGCAGAGTGTAGGTAGTTTATTGTTGGAGTGCTATACTACCAACCCAGCCTGTTCTTGAGAGGCAGGAGGCCCTGTTAACTCCATATTACTCTAGCATGCTGCTTCTGACATGTCCAGAATCTCATGAGTAGGGAGAACTGGAGGTGTTGTGGCAGTAAAGCCACCGCATGCAAACAGACAGTCATTTCCATAGTACCACACAACTTATCCAAAAACAAATGGGACAGAAAATAAATTGTTGAGTTTAAGGAGTGTTTAAATGGGTTACTCAGATTGGAAATCGACGTGACATCCATGCTGCATTTCGGCACATTTATTCAGTTACCGATTAACGCATGATACAGAAATGCCAAGCGTGCAGAAGAAAAGGATTTGGAATAAATCATTCATGTTAACAACTCATAAAATCATAAACCTACAAACAAAAAGTACAAGAAAAGGGATCACTTAATTTCCATAAATTAAATTGTGCAAGGATCAAGCACAAAGGGCATTTGCATGTAAATGTAACGGCACGTTACAAACCAGACAGCTGTGATACAAGTCACTGGTTTTAAATGTTTATCACTCGTTTTTTTGGGTTCTTCTCAAAAAGGGTACAGTTGCACTAGGGGTTACATAGGACAGAGTAGCATTTAACATGGAATATCTACCTTAATGATAGACTTTCATTGAGAGTTTTGCTGTAACAATCAAGGTCTTAAAATAACAGCTGGAAATCAAAATCTAACTCAGAAATATATAACCTTTACCATAATCAAAACGGCAAAAACACTGAATAACGCTGCCTGACATATGCCGTTACAGTATATGGTATTGTATTTAAATCTAATTACTATTTGTACTTAACTATAACAGTTCCCCGTGTTAACTGCTTATTTATGTACTTACAATGTATTATCACCTCATTATCTCATTGCACTTTAGTGCAGTGCATTCTCGTTTTCTGTCCAGCTGGTCATGCATGCCAATCAACACTGCATTATTCATCCTTACTGGTTGTGCACTTACTTGGTCATTATCTTATGTTTAGATTTACACTTTTTTAACTCTGTTTACTTTGTGTGCAGGTGTTTCGGTGTACGATTTTCGGCTACTTATTTCTAACAAGATGTAAATGGCGTTCGGTAGCGCATGTGCCGGTCCGATTGCAAGTATTATTTCTTTTTATTTGCCACCCCCCCCACTACATGTATCACCTTTCTAACCCATAACTATATAAACTGTTGACATTTACGTGTTAAGTTGGTTTCATCTCGTTTATCTTTTTTGTTATTCATAAAACTTTCCACAAATGCATTTTTGGCTTCGGTCAAACAAAAGTAGCAGCTGTTTCTAGGTGACTAGGGTACTGTACGGTCAATTTTCATATTAATCAACAGGTAAAACAGGTCAGACGGTCTATAAATTCAAAGGTAAATAATACCCATTATAAAACACCTCACTGCATGGTTTAAACTTTTAGCACAACAATCATGGGAATTGCTGTAGCAAGAACATACACACTTAATTCCAAACAGGATCTGTACAAACCAGAACACTTTGTTGGATTTTACTGTTTGTTAGTTACAGTTACTAGAGACCATGAGTTTACCACAATGATATACAGCAGGGTGTGACGTTATATTCCCAAACCCCATTACAAGTCTTACCAGACTAAGACTCTCCTCCCATGACTGGCTCATCTGCATGGCTGTCTGTACCTCCCTAGTGGGACAAACGTAAAAAAGAAGGTCAAAGGTAAACAAGAAATGAACGACCGTCAACTGTTTGTTGAACTTGAAGCAGCATAAAAGACATGCGTAGTTTAAAGGATATTCTGCATTTGTGTGGACAAGGCATAATCAAGGTTCCTGTTTGAGAAATGAGATGTCATGGTTACTAATAATAAAAAAAAAAAAGATATTTACCGCTCATGAGCCGTTTCCCTGTTCATCACATCCACTCCTTCTTCCTGCAGAGAAAAGCAATTATAACCTTCAGTCCGGAATCGTTTTCAAAGCAGACGTACACATTGTTTGGATACACTATGAGGGCCAGTTTACCTGCTTGATCCTTTCAAGCCTGGTGTTAGGAATGCGAACCGGGGAGGACGGGACCTAAAATCGAGGCAGCATGAATAATAAGAGGAACTGAGTACTGACATTAAAATTCATGAACATTCGCACAACACACTTGTATGAAATGGCAGGTGAATAGCACAATACACTGAAGTATTGTCATATAAACTCCATTACTTTTTTTTAAAGTTTGCTTTCTCTGTATGGGTTATTGTTGCATCAGCATTAATGGCTGATTCATATGGGGGCAATTTAGAGCATCCAATTACCCTAATGAAAGTTTTTTGAGAAAACCAGTGTACCTGGAATAAACCCACATGAACACAGGCAACCAGCCAACCTCCACACAAGTCAGGCAACCACTGATATACCACATTTTGTCACACTTAGTACAAGTACTTGCATTTGGGTACTTGCCAATACCAAGTACCGATACAAGTATAATAGCATTACAGCTCTTACAACGACTTTCAAAACATGTTTCATAAGATACATGTCATCTTATGACATCAGGTTATCAGAGTAATTCTATGAGTTTGAGTACAATGTCAGGCCCAAGATTGTTACTAGTGCATCGTAAATAGAAATACTTGTTCGATTCCTCAGAATTCTCAATCTGCACATTACTCATGTTACTCTTAAGACTCTAGCATGTTGGTTAGTTTACATTTTGTATTATTTGATTAAAAAATAATAATAATTACGGCACTATCAAAGCTAAGCTCTTAATAAAATCAGATACTAACCCAAGGGTTTTCCATGTAAAACGACACCAGAAAAAGCTGCCAATGGGGATTCTGTCGAATTAAACTACAACTTTGTATTTTGTTCCAAACGATGTTCTTGACTGAAAACATTTAGATAGATGAAACCCCATTTGTAATCTATTTTATTTGAATATCCCCACCATGGTCCAGCATATGAATCACTCAATGTACTTTGCTATTTCAGCGTTATACTGTGGTGTCTTTCCTTCTGACTTTGACTGCCCCCCTTATCTTTTGACTGGAAGGAGATTTACCTCTACAGCGTGCAAACATCTCGTGCTTCAAATTGTGCTACTATGTGCTGCCTCAGAGTATGTTTCTTCTAGCGCTAAACTACTAGGGTAAGTTTTTATACTGCTCACAAAAAACTCAGTTTCACTTATTCTTTTACTCTCAAAAACTCAGTTGTAGTTATTTTTTTATTGCCATCTCAGCACATTATGGAAATATCACTGACATGCTGTGTTTATAAAAAAGGTTAACTTTAGGTCGATAACAAGTGTTTAATCTTCATACGGTAGAGGAAATGTATCATTTTAGCTGGCAAGGTGTGGTTAAGCAATTCCGTTAAATTATTATCTGAATGACATAGTAGTCTCTGTGGTTTAAGTATGGGGCATTCAATTAGTATGGGTTTCATTGACTGCATTACACTGCACTCTTGACAGACTGGTGCTTTATTTTGCTAAACTACTAAAACAAAGCAAAACTCCACAAAAAGCTGTGTTACATTATTTTTATCACAGGTAAGAGTCCAAGTCAAATTTATATAGAGCTTTTTACAAGGACACCTTGTGTAATAGCAGCTATACTTATATGCAGGCACAAAACCTTCTGCCTAAAAAAAAGTGTGCTTGCTCTTTCCATTTTTTATTGTTAATCTTGAAGTGAATCCAAACTGACTTCAAACTATGCTGTGCTGCAAGTAACAAAATCCCTTATGCAGCAGTTTCAATAACTTTGATCACAGGCTTAAAGTGTAAATTATCCAATCGAATCTCAGTACTGAAACTATGTTAAACGCTCCCCAATCACTTTTTCCTCTTGCTGTCCAATTTGATTTGGTTTTACTTACCATAGAGAAGCACTCTGTAGGTATACAATTACAGACTGTAGTCCACCTGTTTCTCTAAATAAATTGTTAGTCCCCTTTACACTGTTCTCAAATGGCAAGGCCCCCTATATGATAAGGTACTGCTTGAGTGGTGGATTATTTTCAGCACTGCACTGACGTGGTGGTGTGCTCTTGTGTGTTGTGCTGACATGAGTGGATCAGACACAGCAGTGCTGCAGGAGTTTCTGAACACCGTGTTCACTCACTGTGCACACAGACATGCCTGCCTTATTTCTCCACATGTTGTTGCAGTGTGTGATCCAAATCCTTCACCAGGATGCTGCCTACAGAATGCTGGTGGCTGGACACTTTGCTAAGGGGACAATTTCCAGTCCAGCAATGACAATGATGAGTCTGATGCACTCATATCAGTTCAACACACTATCGCCACATCCGCATGACTGACCATTAGTGAACAGAGTAAATAAACCTGACATATAGAGTATAGTGAAACAGATGGACAACAGCCTGTAATTGTAGAACTAACCGTGCATCTGTATTGTAAACGGAACTGAGAAATTGGACAATGAGTGTGGAAACAAGGTATACCTATAAAAGTGGTTGGTGAGTTTATACCATATGACAAGCAACCACTACCTAATAATTAGCCACTAATTAAACTGGAGGAAGAGGTATAAAGAAATTAGAATTACACCCATGCCATGTTCACACTCATGCTGTGTTGAATTAATAGTAGGTCAGGGTATTCCAATGCCACATACATTTGCAATTCACTTGGCAGGGATTTCAGATTTATCTCAGGTCTGATTAAACAACCATCCAAATCTCAATAACATTTTAAACATTATTAACATTTATCACACAAAGGTTAGCTATGAAAAAACGAACAGTGAAGCACAACTTAATGTAATAAATGGATACACTGCTTATGACATACCATGATAGGTCTGTTCACAAGAGTGGTGCTGTTTCTCCTGTTGCGTAGAACCTCTCGTTGGAAAACCTGGGAGTTGTCACTGTGAAAACAGGACAAGTTACAGCTCAGATGGTCGTCGGGAAAGAAAGACAAAGCATGTGGGGATGATTTGCAAGGCCATTGTCGAAGTTTTATACTACCACTACAGTCTGTGCTTTAGAGACTGGTGGCCCTGTTGACTCCGGCTATTCTCTAGCACGGCTGTGAATGCACGCTCAATGATAAAGAGTGTGACTGCAACAGTCATGCATGTGGACTCATTGAAAACAGTGTATTAACCTTAAGCCGTTTATCATCGGCTCGCTGCTGGATCTCCTCAGCTGCCCGTCACTCTGAACCAGAGCTGATGAGAGGTCGAGGTCCAGTTCCATCTTCTCATGCGCCATAATTTCGTAGTTGCTCATTGGATTTACCGAATTTCGACTGTTCCGACTATACTTCCATGATCCTACATCGTTAAACGTGTGCGATCTGCGCTCAGCTCTCCAGTGCAGTCTGAGGTGGAGTGATCATCTCATCAGCAGTGCTCAGGCTCCCTGCGTGCTACTGATGTTCCGAACCGAAACCAGCTACATGCATGACAAACCGAGACTATAAGCGTGTAGATAAAAACACTCGACCATGTTTAAACACATTTAAGTCCCGATCACGCTAGTACAGCGCATTAACTTCCACGATCTGATCACTAGCAGGCGATTGTTAGCTTAGCGTGACGTCCTGTGTTCACAATTTAACCAGGCCATCAAGAAGAACAGAGCCCCAAGCCGCCATGCGCTTGCAGTGAATATGGAAAGAAAAGTTCTCGATTATACAAAAGCGCCAGTCTCGTAATATCAAGTGGTCAAATCGGACTGG
>JAUZSU010117981.1:0-16953 GCA_034780255.1 Parotocinclus maculicauda
ATGTCACCTAATACACGTATTTGGACTGTGGGAGGAAACCGGAGTACTCGGAGTAAACCCACGCAGACATGGAGAGGACATGCAGACTCCACAAAGAAAGGACCCAGGCCGTTCCACCCCGGAATTGGACCCAGGGTGAGGCAGTGGTGCTACCCACATGTTGCCCTCAACCTAAACAAGTCTGGGACCAATGATGAGTATAGTGAAAAGAAACTACAGAACAGCACGAGTCGGCATTCGGTCAGTAAAAAACGACCTGCTATCTACTGAACCTTAAATCATTTATCCACATCTCGACTTGTGTCAAATGTGTTCGGAACTTTTATTGGTCATTTACGAACAGCCTCAAAATATGAAGTTACCTCACTGTTGTTGACAGGATTCTTTCCATGTTGAACTACGATATAATAAATGTACAGGTCACTAACGATTCTGTATGAATGAATCTCAGACAAACGTGTTTAAATCATTTGGGAGTTTTATTATTTTGGATTTACTCCAAGTTAGTAAAACGACCATGTTTCTCTCCAGGTATGTACATGGCAGCCTATAAAAATAGACGAGATATGGGAATTACGGAGGATGCCGAAAGGAGCGAAACCCACTGCGTTATTTACAAAGACTGGACAAGATCACGACAAAATAAGCCTCAAAACACTGATAAAGGACAGAAAAAACGACAAGCTTCCGATATGTTCACCTTTTAAAAATAAATGGTTTCAATACAATTTACAGTTAGCACAAATCTTCATAAATTACCGAGGTTTAACTTAAGCTATCATACATTTTACATCTGTTAAAGACTTTCGAGTCAGGAAAACATTGTATTTTTTCCCCAGATATTATTCAAGTCATTACCTACAAAATAATTTGTCAATTCTTCTTCTTGCAGGTCAAAATATATATTAGTATTTCAAGCCTAATTTGCTGTAAATAACTGTATAAACAAGTTTGGCATTTCGATTGGTTACACAAAAACAAGTCATTATAAAAGCAGTCAGTCAGACATTGTTTAAGGGTGCAGGGTTGAACATTTCCGCTTTATAGCAAAGCCAATTTCCTGAAGCTGCAGCATCGGTATTAGCCGCCGTTTCACGCCGTTGGCCTCCAGTGACCATGTGCAAAAAGAGGAGGGATGCATGGAATTGCAATTCTCTTTTCAGTCACTTTACCAGCAGCACCTGTTTCTGTAGGCAGACCGCTCAGTTTAGGCTCAGACTAAGAGAATGTGTTAGACATATGGATGTCGAGCTTTTAATGCAGCTGAACTGACATGTTCCAGGAACTGAGGATTAAGTTACGCAGCCCTTTGGCTCAGTGATTGACACTCAGGGCTGTTTTTCTATTTTACACTACACTTAAAATGTCATGCATCACAGATATTGGTTATTCTCTTGCTCCCGTCAGCTGAAAAAGCTCATTTTCCTATTTCTTTTTCAATGTCCTTGCATATTTTCCAGACGTTACATTTGTGGTTCACTTCACAGTGCTGGTGAAATGGTTCGAACAGTGAAAAAGACATCACCACAAAACCAGACACTCCTTCCCCAAGGTTGAAATAATTGACCCAGCAAGAACCACAAATCTCCCGCACCCTGTGCTACCTCCCGCTGTGGCCGCCGGCTGCTTTGCCTCTCTTGGAGGGAGCGTGGAGGACGTGCGAGGCACCGTGAGCTAGGATCTGAGAACTGGATCCAACGGCCGTGCCTTTGGCCTGAGAGGAAGACGTTCCTACAGGAGAGAACGCTGGTTTGGCCGAGGATCGGTTCAGTGCAGGTTGCAGCGCACCAGAAGCAGCAAGACCTGACAGGAGGTTAATAAGGTTAATAACGGGCGGGTGATAAAGTAAAAATATTAAATCATGAGCATTGTTATAATACATGATATAGTGTACATCATGATACATGTGATCACAGACAAAATGCATCAGTAGAGATAGATTCTTAAAAAAAAACTACTATTCAAACCATATCCCATACTTAGTAACAATGGTGTAGCACGTTTGACTAGATTACGTCATGCACTATTTTGCATATTCCTAGTATCAGACAGATAGAAGAATCAGTCATTCACATCTTATTGCTTCTCTCTTACTCTATTTACAGGATAAACAAACTATATACACATTTATAAAGAACAACAGTGTGTATGTGTGTGTATATATATATATATATATATATAATATATTTTATTTATAGTATTTATTACTGCATTGAAATTCCCAAAAATCACTAAATAAAGTGCTGTCTGTGCTTTCCATGTTTGTGCTCCATGTCCAGGGGCAAATGAGACGTGGAGTTTTGGCTCTTTTTCGTTTCTGTGGGAGGTAGCTATGGTTTGTACAAAAACATGTTTCGATTTACCGCTACTCAGCTTTTTGAATATACCTCGCTAGAGGGGTCTGAAAAGTCGCTTCATCTCACGACAGATTTAATAATATTTAATAATTTAATATTTGCCGTCCATAATTGAGGGGGAGGCATCCACCATGAACCTGCGAGTGTAAAAAAGTAACTGTACCTTTGGCCCGGCACAGAACACAACCGTAATTGTATAACAATAACATTTACAATAATTATGATAATAATGATAAGGTCTAACAGCCAGAGGAAAACATTATTTACAAGGAAGCTGTCAGCAAAAATGAATGCCCATAACCAGCACACCCCAATCCACCCCCACCCTAACTACACCTATGGTTAGTGAAGTGATTTTAATTCGATATGTGCTGTCCTTTATCCCATTAAACAGACCCATTTCATTATTTCTTTATAATGAAACATGCAGTTGCTTAGTATTCTTTAAGCACTGACGATATTTTTAATATGCTCAGAAAAGCACATATTGTGTATCACGATAACAAAAATGATCACGATACGATAAAATAATCCCCACTCCTAATTAGTTAGGAATGAAGGCTTTTATCTGAACAAATATCTGCTCAGTGTTAGGCTTACGTCATTAACAATGAGTGTGTTTACATGCACTTAATAATCTGAAAATTTCAGAAAATCAAAATTTGTCAGTAATCTGATAAATGTGTATTTATGCACATTGAGTAATCAGATAACGGGAAAGCTCTGGGTTTACATTACTCTTGCAATAATCGGACTTCTACTTTGCATCCAGGAAATAATCTCACAGAAGGATGTGAAACTTCAAACTTTCTTAATAAAATAATGAAATTAATTTCGATTCAGAGGCTCAACAAGTGTTCTTTAGCCATGTTGCTGCATTTAATTATGTTATGCAATGAATTCCAAGGTTGTGATATCATGCAAGGAAAAAAAAAAACAGCAGTTCTATTTAGACAGGCCTTAAAGAACTTTTAGTGGACCTAGCAACCATGTTGGTCACGCTTGCTGAGAAAACAGACCGAAACCTTAATCAGATCATTGGTTAATCTGGTAACTGCAGAAATCCAATAAATAAGGGCATGTACACACACTCATTATTTAGCTACAGTGATACACAGGCATCTGAAATCCCCACCTTTGGACATACTGTAGCCGTAAGCGGCATACGCTGCAGCCGAGGCAGCTGCCGCTCCTGCCATTGCTCCGGCCATCGCTGCTGCGCTGCCTGCCGTTGACTTCCTCCCTCGACCCTTCCTGCCCGCGCACTTTCCGCCGGTTCCTGAGCCTTTGGGTCGACCTCTACTCCGACCTGCTCTTCCTCTACCCGGACTGGACACATCTACTGAAGATACACCTTTACAAAGCACATACACACCAGGGTTATTATCGGTAACGAAAACGAACGAAATAACGAAAACTAATATTGAAAAAACATTTTCGTTAACTGAAATAAATAAAAAACGATAATTAAAAAAAAAAACAATATATATACGGTATTATGTGTTTACAAAACAAACTAAAACGTACTGAAATTATAGATAGAATACCCTACGTTTTCGTGTTTGTCAATTTATTTATAAGCCTTTACGGTACCACATAATGCCTGATGGCCTTGCTTGTTTACAGTCTGTCGCCATAGGCTTGCTCAAACTGGGATTGGCCTTTTTTGAATGGTATACTGTTGTAAAGCTGCTTTGAGACAATGCTCCATTGTAAAAAGCACTGTATAAAAAAATTGATTGATTGATTGAGTTCAACTGAACTCAACTAAAACACACGAACCGGGAACATCACTGCCTGGTGGAAAATAGACATGACCAAGAATCAGTGTGTGCTGAGTAGAGCAGCGGTGCATGTAACGAGAATATTTCAGTTCAGTGTTACAGGTACGCACTGTTTAACATCCACATTACATTCTGTGAAACAAGATGTTGACCAAAATCGACATCTACTGGACATTATCATAGTTCCAAAAAGTATATGAAAACATTTGGAGTACAGTCCTGTACAATACAGTAAGTCCCATCTTATAATCTTTTATAATAATAATAATAAGTTACACTTATATAGCGTCTTTCACAAACCCAAGGTCGATTACAAAACTTGAACCACTTAAAAAAACTGAAAACAAAAAGATTGATTGTTTTTTTTTGGTCTCACAGGACTGTGATTCTCTTTTGTTAGCAGGTGTCACAAGGGTTCGTTCATACCACTTTTCTTCTTTCAGATGGCAATAAGATGTATATACTGTACACTGCTCAAAGGATTTAAAGCAACCCTTAAAAAAAAAAATCACACAATGTCTTTCTGACTGCTAATGTAATAAAATGAAAGGATTACACATATTTTGATGGAAATTAAAATGATCACCATACAGAGTTTACTATTTTAAAAACTGGCATATAAAGTATTAGTGGTTAACATACTGGATTATTAACCAGAAGAGCTAAGGTTCAAGTCCCAGTCCTTGAGGTCCATGACCTTAAATTGCCTGGCTTGTACCTTGTAAGACCGAATCAGTTTTAAGTCGGTCCAGATAAGCGACTCTGCTGTAAATGCTGAGTGACGTCATACAAGTAGAGATATGTGCCGTTTAAGGTCTGCATTACATTCTGGGAAACAGGCCATTTGTACGTACATCTGGTCAGAAATTACCATCTTAATAATAATCTTTTTAGGTTAAAGAAATGAAAATTAAAAATAAGTTTTCACAAAACTTTGTGCAGTGAGAGGACAGGTCATACAATGACTGTGGATGATTGTGTTTAAACAGACAAATTTGTTTAATTTCACAAGCCTGTTTAAAACAGCTCACATTTTGATATGTGGAAACCCTTCTAGAGCAAACAGACTAGTTTTTAACTTGGGCCTGAAATCCAAAACATGAAATTAAAGCAAAGTATTAAATCAGAATTGAGCAAGTACTAGATCCTATACTAGGCAATATAATATATACTACAGTTGATACTATACTAGCCTTCAACACACAAACTATGGCGTGACTTTAAAGAATAAGACGCAAAAAACCCACATGCATGCTTGAACCGACCCCAAAAACGTGCACTCTTTTTATTCCATTTACATGTAGATGTAGGACTCTCACAACCAAGTAAGTAAGAAAGTCGTTTTTAGTATGGCGGCTGTGAATGTGAAACAAATGTTGGCTACGCCTTGTACCGAGCCCATCCTCTGAGACTGGAACCATCCTGTAAAGCCTGAAGAGTTTACATTCAGCGCTGCACTTTCTTGCATAAACACTGGGCTTGTGGCATCGCTCTGATTAGGAGGGAGGACCCCAAATCACATTAAAACTTCATCCGTCCTCCCGATTGTTTGTTTGAAGATGTGAGAACGGGGAATCTAACAGCCACTGGCGTGCCATGGCAACATTTGTTTATGCAGGAGAAAAAACATCCAAACAACGGCCAAGCCACCTTCAACAGTCTGGTATCTTTGAGCATGAGCACTACATGTTTTCTTTTAGACCAACATCCTTTTTTTGAGATGTTTAGCTTCCGGCTGGACTCACGACATCCAGATCCAGCGTTAGCCAAGTAGCTCCTTGGTTTTAGCAGCTAGCTGTTTGTCGATGTCTGTTGCGTAACTGTCGGCCATCTGTTGAACCTGGTAAAGACAAGGAAGTCAGAAATTAGAAATGTCAGGAGTACAGCTATTTAAATTATTTTGTGTATACGTAATACAATGTTGAACAGTGCGTTCTAAATTTCCTTAATTTGGTGAATCGTTGCCCTGGCCTATGAACTGAATTTGGTGCTGATTTTGATTACACACAGCCTTAGAACAAAGCAAAGCATTCTGATTATTCTGAGCCCAACCTGGAATTTAGCAACCACAAACATTATTGCACCCAGTACAGGGTGCCAGTCTATTACTGGACTCCAGAAAAGCAACAACCAACTTAAGAGGCAAATTTTACTCTGGATGCAAACTCAGGCCCTAAAGATCTGCTGTTAACAGCAGCTGGGCCTTTTCACCAAGGACCTGGGGGTGCGACACAATCTATATAGCATTCATAATAATAATAATAATAATAATAATAATACAGGTATGTGGCATTTAACGTAAATCTGATCAATGTCCTTTGCTTTAACATCTAAATTACCTAATAATTATAATAAATTATTATAGGAAACTGTATTATCTGCTCATCTTCTGTGTTATTTGCAATCTTGTCTATCAGTATTTTTGGCTTTTTTTCAAACAAAAAGTATGAGGTCCATAATTCCACTCATTTAAATGTTACGGTCTTGTCCTTGACAGGGTCATAAAAGTACATGACTGTATTTTCCATATTTATTGTGAATTTCCACGTTGACATTATCAGTGCCGTGTAGATGGTAGTGTTTACACTTGGTGTTACACTTGTGCCGTATCTCTGAGGCATTTACATATCATTTGCATGCATTTATATTTACATTATAGCAGGATAAAATTCTATGTGACTATGGTAACGTCTGGTAAATGTCCATTTCGGTCATCAACCTGTTTCACAAAACATAATGTGGATGTGACACGGCTCATTCCTGTAATAGTTCTAGCGTAACGCAGCTGATTTGTAGAAAGTACAGATTTTTTTAATATAGTGAAAAGGTACCTAGCACTAATTGAAATATATCCATTCATTCCTGCAGGAGCGAAACCAAGCGTAGAAACACAGCATGTCCACACACTGACACTTTGAGAACCAGTTTACATAATGCATGTTCTTGGAATGTGGGAAAAAAACGGAGCACCTGGAGAACTTGTGCAGACTTAAATAAAATCTGTCGCAGTTCGATATTTTTTTAGAACTGCATATACATTTCCTTATTTTCTGATTGTATTTTAATAAAGAGACTGAGAAATTATTATAAAATTATATGGTTATTATACCAACTGCTAAAGCAATTATACATTTAATGGTGGGCTAAGACTTTTGCAAGGTACTATACATAGACTTTTGTATGAGCTGAGCTTGAGGTTATTTTACCTGCTTTTCTATCAAGCGGATGGTGTCTTCAGAAACTCCCTCCTTGGTCTTTTTGACTTGGGTCAAAGCATTTGAACGCACCTTCCTCACAGACTCCTTGGCCTTGTTGCTGAACTGCTTGGCCAGCTTAGCCAGGTTCTCCCTGTGCTCCCGTGTCACCCTGTCAATCACACACAAGTCAATTCATATAGAACCAATAACACAAAGTGATGATGGTAGCAGCTCTTTGGGTTCCCATTGTTTCTACAATTATAAGAAACAGCTACTGTATGGATTAACAGAAGAACAATTACAGAATGATGCCTGATTTGTGTTGGCGTCTTAATTCACCATTTTGACAGATGGTATAGAGTAGATATCTTTATATGAAAAGTGCATCCTGAATGGTAGACAGATGACTTAAAGGTTTACACATTCCATCTTGGCTCGCATTTATGTTTTGTTATATTCTTGTACGATAAGACGTTAACAGTCGTAAACATATGTGAGGGGCGCTGGCAAAAGCAGGCGCTTCTCACCAGGGCAGGCAGCAAGCCATGGCTATTTGAAGCCAAAAAAATTAATACCCATTCAACAGTGGACCTTTTTTTTCCAAAAATCGAAATCTTGAAAAAACACCCATTCTCTTCATCATCAACCGGCCACAGCTCAACATCTGCCCCGACGAGAAGCACCTGCACCTGATATATCACATTAAAATTAAGTGTCTCCTCCAATCAGTGAATGAATAGAAAGGATGATATTCTGACTAAAAAGTTGCTTTGAAACCATGTTTTTAGGACGTATTTTTTCCGAAAAAAAGACAAAAAAACAAAAAAACCCAAGAACGATGAAAAGCACAGAAAATTAACCCAGTTCACCATTTGTTTTGAAACCTTACTCAAGAAGTGCTAAAAGCCGCCCCTCACAATTCGCCTATATACAAGTCATCTAACTAAATATGGTAAAGTTATGCATGCCGAATAAATCAATTTCGTCCAAACAGCCTGTCCAATGATCTCAAAGGTCATTACTTGGTCAATTTTAATCTGATTCTGAAAATTATTAGTCTGTAGTCTTAGTCTGTAGTTTTTAGTTAAATGTTAAGACACTTTAGATTTTTTGCAAGAAGAGCCTGTTTTGCAGAACCCCTACCATACCATATGTAACTATTTGCTAGCCCACCATCACACTGAGCCAGGTTTTAGTCTTCAAGTGACCAATAGGTCAAATGGTCAATAGGGTTTAGGTCAGGTGACATGTGAAAGCCCATGAAAAACAAGTTTGGTCAAGTAGCTGTTGCAAAGCCGTGGCTCGGTGGGTAGCACCACTGCCTCACATGACGTCCTGGGTTCAATCCCAGGGTGGAGCGGCCTTGGTCCTTTCCGTGTGGAGTCTGCATGTCCTTTCCATGTCTGTGTGGGCTTACGCCGGATACTCCGGTTTCCTCCCTCAGTCCAAAGACGTGTGTGTGTTAGGTTGCCGATAGTTATGTTAAAAAAGCCAAAGAAACAACAACAAAGCCTTAAGGTTTCATTTAAGGCATTATCCTTTATCCATTACCCATATACTATGTTTATAAAATAATCATGCATAAGCTGCATTCTACTGGAAGGTGTTTTAAGTACAGTAGTGCACAAGTAATGTGAAATATCACCAATTACTCTTATTACTCTTGTATGCAATTTAAGATGCAACAGATTACTGCTTTTATACAAAATGTTCTTTTTTATACCAAATAACAGTTTTGATCATATAACTGTTTCCTGAGTGGCCAAAATAAAAAGTAGATTATGTAGACTGAAATGTAGAAAATGTAGATCATCATGTGCATAAGCCATTAAGCTATTGTTAATGCAAACTGATCATTTAAGCAAACAAAAACAACTTTAAAGAAGCACTTCAATTAGAGCTTAATACAAGCCTACATAACCTAAAAAAGATCAAAGCACAAAAACAGGCTAAAACTATTTTTCTTCTAATTTCTGGTAGGAGCAAGAGTATTCCTTGCACTCCTCCTTAATTAGCAGTTTGATACAAGCCATTTGCAAACAGTTCAAGTGTGATGTCTGTTTACTACAAACAATGTAAGTAATTAGTGATTCAGAGCCAATCAAGCCACGCACTCTCTTTATAGATGCTAATGCGTGCAAGCGCACTGATTGCGGATGCCTCGTCCAGCCCATTCACAATCCGTCGCCAGGCGAGCACCTGCCATCAGACCAGAAGCCTGTGGCTTGCCCAAGATTTATGATGAATCTATTTTGTGGTTCAGAGTTGTGTGGCTATTTTGGAGAAGAACAGAGCGATCAGAGACTGCACAGCATGTGCACATTTTTCCTTTTCCAAGAAGAGAAATGGAGAGGAGGATAAAAGAGGAGATGGAGTATCCCTGTGTTCTTGTACTTGGTCAAAAATAGTTGCATGCTTAGAGAAATCTTAATGCTTATGTGTTTCATATATTTTGGTAGTTATTTGGTGTATTATTCTCAGCACTGCATTGACACTAATGTAGTGGTGGGACTGCTGTAGCCTAGCGGTTAAGGTACTGGACTCTGGACCTGAATGACCTCTGCCAAGCTACCACAGTGGGGTCCTTAAGCAAGGCTCTTAACCCACCATTGCTTGAATTGTAAGACTGTATGAGTTGTAAGTCGCTCTGGATAAGGGCGTCTGCTAAATGCTGCTGTAAATGTTGTTTAATGTAGTGAAGCTATTTTTGAGATGTGTTAAGATAGGTGATGCATGTTTACACTGTGCAACAAGTAGAGAATTTCTTACGAGCATTATGTAGTTTTAATTTATTTATAGTAGTAATAATGTTTTGTTTGAGACTTTATGGTACACAGTAGTACCACTGCCTTTTGGTACCTAGCCTAGCACACAAGTGAGATTCTCCTGTTATTAATAATTACATTTTAATTTAGCGTTTTTGCACATAATCTCAAAACAGCTTTTCATAGACCAGAGATTTTTTTTTCTAAAGCAGTCAGTTGTGATGCTGGCAAGGAAAATCTCCCTAACAAGAGAGGTTCGAGAGAAAAGAGGCGACCCACCCTTTTGTCAATATAACAAACAAGTTGAGAAAATTTGGCTTTTACATTAGGTTTCAGTACAGGTACCATCACTGAAGATGACCCTGTTAGGAGTGAGGGTCTGGGCAAGGCAAAAGTAAGATTAGTACCGTGTCCTCTCTGCCGCAACATAAACATTTAATTATTAGAAGAAGGCGGAGGGTCCAGATAGCTTTAGGGTCTAAAATAAATGCCACATGATTTGAACTTATTTTCCACTTAAAGGGAAAAGTGCTTTTGTTTTTAAAAGATGGAATAAAGCAAAATATCGAACCTTCATTATCAAGACTCTTGTGCACTACAACAGCAACTGATCACACTTCAGTGGACATTGAGATAAATAGAGTACTTACAAAGGGAGATGTGCAATATTTTCACAGTCTGATATGTGATTAGGGTTGTCATGGTCACAAGATGAACCTGCCATGCATTTGTAAAAGCTTCCTTGAGAGCATATGATAGCTTTATGAAAAGCTTTAGTAGCTCTCACTGCTCCTGCACGTTTGAAACATGTTTGCTTTTCAAAGCATAACTAGTCTGTGATTTAATTTAGAAAATGGAAGGGATGTCATTTCTGAAGATGATGGGAGTAATTTGAATAAGTGCACGATGTATGATGTGCATGTAATGATGGGAGATAGCTTTTCTGTAATACTATCTCATGCACTTTTTAAGTTTATTACATATATTACATTTTTCCTGTGTTTTAATAGCTTGGGTTCTCTCTTGGTACTTCTTGGGCTCAGGCTAAAGTACACCATTGATTTTGTGCCAGTCATTTGAGCGTACACAGGGGGTCATTGCTACAGCACAAGGCCATGTTTGCAGGTAGTGCAGGTTAGGTTATATGCAAATAATTAGATTTTTTCCCAAACCCAAAGCCAGTCCCAATTATTTATTTATATATATATATAATTTATTAACTCTTTTGGGTTTGCCATAAGCACACAGTTAAACCAGTGGATTTAAAGAGAATTAAACCACTTCAGACAATAATTGCTCAGTTGCTCAGTAAGCTCACCATTTAGAGGTTGATGGCTTTTATGTGGGAAAGGGCTGAGGTTTTCCTGAAGGTGGATCTTGGCTGTAGTCAAAACAATGCAAATAGCACCTGTCATGTGTTTTTGTGTGTGTCACATTTAAAAGTTATTGTCTCCTCACAATGACATTGAAAGATATGTAATGTTTGCCTGGTGGGATATCTAGCTGGTTTGTTTTTAGAAAACTGCTTTACTGAGCTATTACAGAACTCAGTGGGGCAGAGGACAAGATGCACACAGTACCTCTGCACATAGTGACGGTAATACTATTGTTTTTTAAGGCTATCAAAATCAATTGGGACCTAACCATCAACACATAGAGCAAGGCAAACCCATCACAAGTATAAAATCAAGTGCACAGACACTCAATCATCTTGGGACACCTTAGAGACAACGATTGACCTAACCCATATCTTTAGATTATGGTAAACAGGGTATCCAGAGGACATGCAAACACCACACAGACAGCAACTGGGATTGGTCTCTGGACCTGTAGGGCAACAGTGAAAACAACATGTTGATTATCACATGTTTTCTTCACAGTCACCTGACCTATACCCCATCAAGCATTTATGTGGACATTTGAAGACCAAGTAAGCTAAGCATTCAGGAACATCACAAGATGTTATTGCACAGTCATGGTTGATTTACATCACAGTCAATGCCAGCTCGAGTGTGTGGTGTCATTACATTTAGACAAATATCAACAAATACTGATCAGTTCCAAGATGTATCAAATGTTTCAAAGATCCAGCTTTTCACTGAAAATATACTTCTCACATGAAATGGGAAAATTTGAACTTTTTCACATTAAACGGGAAATGTGAAATAGAGGAGTTTGCAGTAGTCATCTTGGAATTTTGGGTCCCATTGTATGTTTTCTAGAATTGTCCTGCTGCAAGATACCACCATGATTCAGTTGTAAATTTATGTCAGAGCCAGATGTCCATTTAAAATCTCTTGATATCTCATGAGGTCTATAATGCTGTGTTTCCTAACTAGTGTTTCCTAACACATTACAAATCCTACTTGATACTTAACAGTGAGGATTTTGGTTCCATTTGATCATCAAATGAATGTCTTTGTAAGCACAATGTAATTTCTTCTCCATTATACTATTGAGATTTTGCATCACTTGGGATTAGAAGCCAGAGTAAACAGAGCTCTGGTTTAAGAATTATATTAAAATTCAAGAGTGTTGATGCACCCCTTAATAACAATAATTTATTCCACTTTTTTGATCCATTTAAAGAGAAAGAATTGCTGCCAAACCACAGAAATGTCTGCATATGTATAAATACTGTATTCTTTCCCTTCAAACTTTTTTTTGTCTCTAAGCCTGTGCTTCAGGCTTCTTATCACCTTCCTGTAATATACTCCTTTCTCATCCTGTATTGTGTCAGATCTCATTGTATCTTCCTTCCTGTGAATCCTTCCATTTTTTTTCTTCCTGTTGAAGTATGAAATGCTCAGGAGGGATCTGATCATGAACTGTTACACTGTTTGAGTTACAACAGTGAGAGTTCACTGCTATTTTTCGCTTTTTAAAAATTGCTATATCAACATTTAACATGTCATACCTTCGTATACTTTAGAATTTTAAATGTCTGTATTCAGGCATTATTCAAATGCATCATGCTTGTGATTATAGTTGCAAGTTAGCACTTACAAATCTTGTTTAATTATTCAGAATTCTGCATACAGTAATAACATAGAAACGCATATTTACTGGACAGTCTTTGACCACCCATTCTGGAAAATATACTAAACTTCAAAACCTAGTTTAACTGCAATACCAAATAGCAGAAAGTCTTGCAAGAATAATCCTCTTCAGGTCATATCACAAGATCTCAGGGTTAAATTCTGCTCCCTGACCTGATCATTTCATTCTTGTCCCCACACCCTTGTTTAGAGTAATTTTCTTATTGCACCATGCGGCCGCTCTTAAGCTTCAGGTAATGGACAGCTATCCTGACGACTTCTGTAAAATATCTCTATACAGTTGTGAAAAATTGTGGCATATCAGTATTTCTATATATGTGTGCATGTATTTCAGGTAGGTTTAATTGTGTGTGTATGACACCAGGGGCTGTGTGGGGTTGCCCGCACTTTATACCAGGTGTTTTTGTGCCAACTAAAATCATGCAGCAATGTTTTTGGGAGACCTTGTGCTCTCGGGTGGTTTTCTTTTTGGTGTATGTTTTTATCACTCATGTTTTGTTAGTTTGTTCTTGTACTAAGTACATGATCAAAGACTTTGACATTCTAGAGATTCATGCAGTACTTTTATTGTTACCCTGGGGTTCTTTTTCACCTCCTTCAGCTTATTTTGTATATTGGGGTCTCAGTTCCATCTTTGTATCCCTGCAAGGGAGAATTTCAAAAAAACTGATGTCCTGGATTGTTAAACACATGGACATTTTAAATGTTTAATAGCATTTTCTAGTGTCATGCTTGTTTTTGTTTGTGGATTTACTCTCTTTTGGTCTTGTCTGGTCACATGGACAGCACAGAATGTGTCTGGTTATCTTTACTGTTCACAGTAGTGTCCGGTATATCAACTAGAGTCCAGTATGTACAAACGACTGCTCACAGGTCTGGAATTCATTCTGCCTGCTGTATCTTCATAAAACTCAAATTATTGTGTAACGGTTCTGTTTGTGTGTATGATACGTGCATACATGTCACCATGGAGATTAACCAGTGTACGCACCTCCAGCCTTTGTTGCGTGATCAGGTGACACTTCCCAACAGGAAGGTTTGAGGACTGATGTGTCTCTCTGCAGAGGGTGGGGTGGATGGGGTAAGCTGGGGGTGTAAATGCTTTAGACGGTATGGGTGTGTGTACCGGAAGGGATTATCCATTGGGGGATATAGAGGTACAAAGACCCAGAGTCAAAAACTTACCGGCGAGTTTACAGTAGAGTTTTTCTGAATGTCAGGTTTGCGTTCAAAGAAGCACCTGCATGCAAGATGGTGCTAAGAAAACATGCACCTAAACTTAAGGGTGCTAGGTGGCTTGTCATCAGGACATTTGACGCTGGGGGTTTTTAAGAATCTTTGATATGCAACTAAAGCATATAATTGGAAATATACACAATGTTGCTGTACCACTTTGGTTAATATTCTGCCTTACAGTAGGGTTTTAGTTGTGTATCAAAACTGCACTCAGTCTGCTGGCACTTAAATGTTCAGGTTGTACCTTGTGTGTGTCCAGGATGTTTCCTTTACCAGTGGTTTTGGGTGTCAGCACTCTTTGCAGGGACCAAGGTGCCCCCACTTTACAATATTACAATGTTTCTTGATGCATTTTGTTGTTTGTGTTTATCATAAAGTATTTGTTTTTTAATTTTTTTGGTACCATTTGTACAATGGTAGACATTAAAAAGATAGACAAAACAATACAGTGTGGGCCAGAAATGAGAAAATAATAAAATGGTTCTGCATTTTCACAAATTTTGATTACAAATGTTGTAATCAGCATAACACTTTTGGGTTAAAAAATACATACATTTCAGAATGAATAATGACCTAAAGCCCATGAAACATTTATTGGGGCACATGAAGACAGAAAGCCAATCTTTTATTAACATATTTGTAATATTTTGAAAGCACTATGAAATAATGTGGTTCATCAGGTTTTGTACGAAGTTTTGGGTTAAATATCAAATACTAATCAGGTATAGAATGTAGGGTTTTTTATTTGATCCAACTTATATTTTTATGCTCATTTGCTGATTTATATTGAAAAAACATGTACTGTCTTAGTGAGGGCAAAATAGAAGCAGTTACAGTAATGGTGTCACAGTTTTGTCCTCCTGTGTATGCGCTATAGGATTTAAAATAGAGGTTGTGCTGTAAATGAGAAGTGATGTCACTCATATGCCATATGTTACGTTTTTGCGAAACTACTGAGAACACGTGATTATTTTCCCATGAGATACATACAATATGAATCTACTGACTCATAGCGGGATGTAATTTAAGCATTTCTGAGGCACAATTCGGGTGTAGGTCATCTGCCCTGAGCAAGAAAACAAACCGCAAGATAACACAAAGCCGTCTGTAACGATGGAAAGGCTTTTGCATGGTTTTTGCCACCAGGTGTAACTATAATCTCTCAGCCAAATGACAAATGTGGACGTTTTGCCATTCTTTGATGATGGGCTTGATTTTAAAAGTTATAGTAGTTTTTTAGAATCTGCAGATGATAGTAGTTTTAAATGTTGGCTCTCTAATGAATTATTCATTTTAAAAAACATGATGAGATGTTTATCTCTTGTAGTGTCATTTCCAACTATCTAATGCCTTTTTGGCAGACTTCACACCCTCAGATCAGGGGGGATTAGGCAGTAAATTATGCAGCCGCCTCAGTGGAGACAGGGAGGGACAAAGCTGGAATGGCGGAATGTTCGAAATGATCAGTGAAGAAACACTTGCACATTCTCATGAGGCTTTTTCTAAAGCTTTTCAAGAGCTCTAACCTCTATCTGACCCTGTCTTAATGACTGTCCACTGGCTCTCCACACCCAGCCCCCAAGCCTCAGCACACCATTCAGTGCTACAGTTGTACAACCATGGGAAGACCGTTAAAAATGTCCATATTAAAATCTTAACATTTGCTAAGTAAATGAGACTAATGTGTCTAGTTACAGTTCATCATATTACAATTTATGGTCATTATTATTTGGAACGTAAGCAGTTGACTATTTTGGAAATATTACATATGCACTTTTGAAAGTGATTTTTTTTTTTATGATTACCAACTGTTGTTGGTTTGGAAGCTTCTTATTTGCCTAAACTATCAGTATTTTGGATGGTGTTGAAGTAATCGAGGTCGTAAATGTCAGAGATGTTTACTATCCCCTTCATGTGAGTCTAGACTTGAGTCTATCATCTGTAAGATGTCAAATCCTGAGATTTTAGTACCTGAGTCTTGAGCCATAGGCTGGCAAATCCCAATTGATTCTCCAAGGTATTGAGTCTTAACTCTCATGTCTCTGCTATGTGAGTCTTGTCTTGAGGTACTGGTGTTTGAATTTGAGGAGTACAAGTTGAGTTTCAAGTCTTAGTAGAGACTTTTGCCTAGTCTTGTAACTATTTATTTATCTCATTATTAGATATTACTTTGTACAAAATTAACCCACTATTAGTACTGTCAGGTTAAAAAAAAAATTTAATTGTAGAAAATGTTTAAGGACAAAAATCTGAAGGACAGAACTGAAAGCAAATACCTGAAACAACTGATTAGCCTGAGTATGATAGCTAGTTAACATATGTCTTAAGTTAGTGGTGCTTTAATGTACTACAGCTACAGTTTTTATAAATTGTAGCTTGTCTGTGTTTTAGTAGCTGCCTCCACAGTTTAGTATGAAAGCATGTTATCATGTTTCATCAACAAAGCCGACACCTTCACCTAGTACTACTTTGTTTACTACATTACCCCCTTTACTGGACACGCTTTTCAATGGCTAAGAACCTCCCACTGATCTGAAAAACCACCAACCTGGCTT
>JAUZSU010117992.1:0-18954 GCA_034780255.1 Parotocinclus maculicauda
CCAGCGTCTGACATAGCATCTTTAGTAAGTGACACTTGCTACTCAGGTCACTGGTGCAAAAGAGCATGATCCCCTCCTTTTGGAAAATGTGTCATCGGGCAGTATTCCAAAATGATATTGTCCCCAAACACATATGTATAGACAATAATGACTGTGTGTTGACTAGACTGACTACTTTACATTGTATCAACATGTCATATCTTCAAAGTGTTGTTCCATAAAAATATATAATAAAACATTTAGAAAAATGTAAGGGATATACTCACTTTTGTGAAATACTGTACCTATTATTTAATACATATTTGCTATATTCACATCTGTCTGTGTTGCAACTTTTCTATATTTGCCTCTCCTCCTCTAATTTATTCAACTACAGCAGTAAATTGATAGTTGCTTATCAGCCTCTGCCACCCAGTGGTGCATTCGCTGGTTGTCCTGTGAATGCCTCCTTTTTGCTGAAGGAAAATTAATCACTGACACTCACAGGCTATGCAGTCAGAGCTGGGTAAACAGATCTTCATCTACGATTATCTGCAGGTTTGGCCCTGAAATGCCATAATTTTGTGCCGATGCAAATGTGGTAAATTTGGCTTTTGTAGCCAATTATTATTAAAGGCTTATTTAAACTAGTGAAAGGCTAAAAGCTGTATTTTATTATTTGCATAATATGTCATTATTACTTTTTTTGTCAATGTATTCATTATTTAACGCACATTTTGTTTAGATAATAGTTAAAAGATGCTTCATAAAGAGTCAAAAAACTAACAAGCAACTATGCAAGACAGCTTTAGGCAATAGATCACCCTCAGGTCAAGAATAAAAAGACCAGTATAACAGGTAACAGCCAGGAATAAAATAATTATTGCAATTAACTGAAAGTAATTTTCCAGTTACTCACTGATTTCTAAAAAGTAATGATAATTGATTTATTTGTCCCTAAAATCATTTGAAATTTCATCAAACACATTTAGCATATTCATATATATTACATTTGCCTGATAAAATAGACAATGACTTTGGGTACAAGGTAGGTGTTCTTATAACTGGCCAATAACTGGAATTTATTTATTTGCTTATTTAGTAAATTGAATAAAGAATTGATTTACAGTTCATGCCTCTTTTTATCTTCAGTCAAGTGTAACACATTTCACATAATAAATTATCAAAATGAATATGACAGATTTTCCTTGTAGATTGTCTAAATGCAGTTTTATAAATGGTGGTGGTTGAAACAAAAGTGTTCATAAAATAAGGTACTGTCTGTCAAAGATGAATTGAACCAAATCTTTACTTTGAGGTCTATTTGAAAGATCTGGACCAGGTGACTCAGGCCAGTGTTGGACCATCATTCATTCTGAAATTGGATGGAGTCTGACTGCCAGATCTGGGCCAGATGACTCAGGCCAGCTCTGGATCTTCATTCAATATGGAATAGGGCCAAGTCTGGCTGCCAGATTGGGGTCAATGATTGTATATCTGGCTAGCTGGTGTTGGGCCAGATGTGGGCCAGAGGGCTGGTGCTGGCCGGGCAGCTGTATAGCAGTATTGCCTGGGGCTTTCTCATGCCGTATATTTCTCATCTCACCATGCACTTGGAAACATACACACACCTTGCTACAAAAGGAGCAGAACACTTGTTCATGTTATGCAGCTGACCAAAATACAGTGTAACAGTTGATATGCATATGTATATGTAGTCAATAAATGTGATATTAATTGCTCATTTTAATATATAATAAAAAATAAATCAGTTATTTTGTATACCATACATAAATAACTAAAGCAAATAGGAACATAGGTTGCAGGTGTATTGGTTACTCTAACGTGCACGTGTGAATGAGTAAAATTAATAATTCTTACAATAATTTCTTACAATATTTCTAAAATGATGTTGACCAATAATGTGAGAGCCTTGGTGAATATAAAAATTTATTTTAAAACATATAGTTCAATAACACTTTTACAGATTTTTTCACATGCTTTTTATGACTTTATATGCTATTAAAGTTAAAATCACATGTGGTTCACCTCAATCTCTTAGATTTAAAGAAGACTAGAACCCTCTATCATTTCTTACCATTTAATCAAGGGTATGGATAAAGTTCTATTGCTTTCATCACTTTCATTACCCCTGGGAAGAGATCAGCTGAAGAAATGATCCAGACAGAAAGCCCCTTTAAGGTTTCTAGAACAAGTTAGATAATCTGAATTAAAGCAACAATCGGCAAAGTAAAATGTCAGAATGTACCCTGTTAGGCTGCCTCTAATCTGGATATACAGTGGGCCTACAAGGTGAGTAGAACTACAAAGAATGGAGAGGTCTATAAATTTAATCGTAGGTACACTTCAACTGTGAGAAAAACATCCAGAAAATAACATTGTATTTTTTTACATTAATTAGCAGTTTACTGTATTAAATAAGTATTTGATGCAATAGAAAACAGAACGTAATATTTGGTACATAAACCTTTGTTTGCAATTACAGAAGTCAGTTGTTTCCTATAGTTTCTGACCAAATTTGCACACACTGCAGCAGGAATTTTAGCCCACTCCTCCATACAGTTTTTTTTGTGTAGTTCTTTTACAGTCCATTTACTCATGTGATGTCCAGGAGCATAGGGTGTGAGGAGAATACCATTCGGCTTGCATCTATTAAGATCATCACTGTTATTCATTAATGGTACATAACTCTCTGTAATGTACTGGGACATGGTGTCCCAGCTTCTATTCTGGATGGAAAATTTCACACACCGTTCTTGTTCAACTTATTTGTCAGCTTTTTTCTTTCTTTTTGTTACGAGATGTGGTGGTTTTTATTAGGACCCAAGTATGCGGGTTAAACATATCCCACGACATATAATAATAATGGGGAAATAATATAGAACAACCGAAAAGGGATGAAGAGCGGAGCGTAAAGCTCCTTACATAATTTAACCGAAAGGATAAAGTGGCATGCCAAGGTTGTGTCCCGAATCGGAGCAACGCGCGACCTAGTCGCGAGAGGGCGCCAAAACGCCAGTCGGGGCAAACGTGCAGAAAGCACGATTTTGGGACGTCTCTGAAATGGCGAGGCACAGAGGTAGTCCAAACGCCAGGGAGCGAGTGTGAGCTTGAATGTGCATGCAATTAAATGAAAGCCAAACCGGGACAAGTCTTATAGAGTGCGTGTTTACCCGGTGGCTACTCTAGCCGGGGCATATCTCAAGTCAGCAGCCGACTAGAGTCAACCTCAAGAGAGCGCAAGAGCGATGGCTCTGTAATGGCGACCGGCGAGAACGATCGAACGCACCGGGGGAAGGTAGGAACCCTAACACTTTTCTTTTTGTTTTTACAATTTATATCTTCTCTGTGCAAATGTATCCCTATACTCACTTTTTTTGGGGGAATTCAACACCACTGACAAATTATTTCTCTCGCTTTTGTACTATTTTTTTTTGTATTATTTTTATACTATAGTATTCCATCGGCGGAACCACCTCATTCTAAAGAGAGCAAGATTAGGCAAGATTTCTTATACCAAAACAATGCTTTGGGGAAAAGCCTGTATTTCTCTAATTATCACATAATTACTTATAACTGACACATTAAATATTCAGAATAAACTAGATTATGTTGGGTCCTTTTCTAAATAAACCAAATAGGTAAATAAATAAGTCTAACATGCCTACAAGTTCTGAAATTATGTGGTAGATCGTTCTACCATTAGATTTGAACTCTGAAGTTCCATTGGATTTTAAAAACTAAAATAGAGACCAGTGAGTGTCTATGCATACTTGACCGTTCAGTAACACCAAAAGTGATCGTTTTTCCTGATAAGTCATATGCCAGAGTCTTGTCAGCATCATCTGTCATTTTGGACTATCAATGTCATTTAAGTCCATCTGGACGCTGCAGGGAAGACTGAGATTGACAGCTAAAGTCCCTACATATATTCTTCCTGTACTCATACTTTGGTAAAGCTGTGGAACAATTCTTAGAATAAGCAAATGAATGAATATTCACATAAAGGTAAACCATTTGCTCATTTAAAGCAAAAAGGATTTAGATAAATGGAGAAAGCATATATTGCACAATAGCTTTTTTAAAGACTCTGAGATTTTATCTATTAATAAACCAGAAGACCCGATTGGCAAACTCCATTCCAATATTTCTATTTATTTTTTATTTTATTTTAAGGTGATGGATATAAATAAATCTGCTGCAACCAATAAAGTCATCTTGTCAAATTGTTTTTACTAAACACTAAGTAATACATATTGAGATTTAGTGAGAAGGCTATTTAACTGCATGAACTGCACGATAGCAAGACTATATACCCAATTTGCTAATAGAAACAACTTACCTCTGGAGGCAAATCAATTTCCCCCTTCTTTCCTCCCATTTTGACATGTCCAACTTTTCAGGTTCTCACTGTTCCCTGTCTCATACAGAACCCCTATACAGAAATAGGAGGCCAGCAAATATCTCCACATACATGGCCACCGACCACTAATTTTAACTGGAGGGCAGCAGATTTCTATAGAGAGAAGCAGTGGGCACAAATGAACATGTTTATGCTTCACAAATATATCCACCACCCTTGCCAATGGCTTAATGATTCAACAGGGGCCGGGCCACTGTAGCAATGTCATGGAGATGAAAATTCTTTCAGCCTGCCCTAATCTATTATTACTTTCCTTCTCCAAAAATGGCCAATTATGTATGTGGAATTCCCGACCAGGCTGGAGGCTCTACCAAAACTTGATCACCTAATATTGTGCCTATTTAAATGACTTTGTAAAGTTAAAGTTTTAGCAATGTATTTTTGGATGACTCTGCTATACTTGACTAGCTTTGTTGTATGGTTGTTTCTCTGTCTATGCAATATATTATTTATTTCTAGTGTCATTTTTAGAGGTACATCAGTAATTGGTGGTGTAAGCTCTTAAAGCTGTTCCAGGTGCTAATGCATATGAAGTTTAATTGTCCTGTACTGCCTGAGTGATGTGGCTTTGAAGAGGGTCAGACAGCCAGTGAACACGACATACCTAAAAGTGCATTACTTTCTGAAATCATCTCCACTTGCCAGGGGTGATGAATTTTCTTGTCTAATAATTCTGCATTTAGATGTAAGAATCTGACACTGGACTACAGACTGTTAAGTCAAAAAGCATTTTTCTGCAATGTGTAAACCTTTACTTCTACATGTAAACTTGTGTTTTTTGACTGTTTGTTTTTCCAACTAGATGTAATATCTGTATTTCTCACTGAAGTGCAGAATTAAAAAAAATATATTTTTTTAACAATATTGCAATATTTAGTGTCATAGTGTTATTCACAGTGTCAGCTGATTTTTCATGATTTTTAAAAAGTAACCTTAATGAATAAAAATAAGCTTGGTGCAATATTCACATAAGTTTTTTCCTGATTAACAATGTGCTAAAATATTAAAGCTGGCTCACAAAAGATGTTTTCAATTACTGCAGATGGTTATGCTTATTGAGATGTGAAATTATGAGCTCCTGTTGAAAGGATCTTATTGTCTTATTGAGTGTTTATTTCACTCACTTGAATATCAGCTGCTCCACAATCCAAATGTATGAGAATCAACCATTAGCATGAAATCTCTTGCGATACAATGCTTTTTTATCGGGTAAGGGTGTTTGGACAGGGGCACTATTTGTCTGCGTAATGTGCCACAGACCATGCAACTGACTCCTGGTAAGGCGGAAACCTTGCTTCTCATGCCCTCTGGTCCATGAGACATCGGACATTCAATTTCCCATGCACCACACCTAACCCTTCTCATATGTTAAGAGGTGTCAGGACCTTTTGGTCCTTCAAGGCCACTATTCTCGCACTCCAAACATCTAGGTCTCCAGGCCTTTCTGGTCTATTCTGCATGCCAGACCCGAAGGCACTTATCTTGCTAGAGGCAGTATACCAACCACAGTGGCTCAGTATGTAGAGCACTTCTTATTCTACGGATTCATACTGATAATTTCTGGTTCATTTCTAGGTGTGGCACCTAGAGGGTGTGAATTACAGAGTTTTGGCTCTTCAAGGACATCTGGGTTACTCTAGGTTTGAGGCATGTAACACAGACCAGGAATGTCCTGTCACAATGTTATTAGGCACAATGTCAAAAACATGCTAAATCTGCTAGTATTTAATAATTAAAATTTTTACACAACATACATACTTCTCCCTACAGTTCTCCTTATTGAAAAGCTTACTTTTTAATTACATTCTGAAAACTTCTTGACACTCATTACACTTTACAAAATCTTTTTACATTTTGTGTAACGTATTGTAATTAATGACAAAGTTACATTAGGTTAAGAATGTCTCATTGTTATAGAACACGTTTGTGGTATTATGGTAATAGGTGTGCATATCTAAAAAATGGATGTTTTTAAAGAGTTTAAGTTATAAATAGACTGTATTATGTGTAATGGACTGTGGATTTTTTTAAATAAGATCTGTATCATTTTAGCATCATGCACAAATAAAGGGTCGCATTGCATTAATTAAGACATAAAATACAAATGCTGATTGGCATTATTTCGCAATATCTAAAGTTTTTAATAAATGTATATGGTGCTGCCTATTAAGGTTATTAAATTTGCTGTTGTGATGGATGGTCACAAAATGCGTACTATACCAAGTCTTACAACCAGACTTTTCATTATTTTATTATAGATTTACTCAACCTAGAAACCCAAACTCCTCTGGGGAAGCTATAATTTTACTGGGACTGCACAAGAGGATGTGTCAGCCTTCTCTCAGCTTTAATATCTTTGAGATGGTCTGTTTTATTATGTCAGTATGATAGAAATATCGATTCAGGTCCTGAAGTTAAGGGAACAGATAAGTTCCTATTCAGAACTCTTAGCAACTTTACACAGATAGATCTAATCTCATTTTATCATATCTGTACGACTGTACACATGCCAATTATGATGTTGAAACTGTTTTTTTATGTATTGTGAATGGGTGCGAAATGCAAGGTTAACCACTGAAAAGCATACAAAGCTGAGAAAACTCCAAAATATTACCCTGTCACAGCATATTAACAGCATAGCTGATGCAATGGTGTTTGGCTTTGCACCTTGTTCATTCAGAAGAGTGGCTGTTGTCATTAGGTATTAGGGTGCTGAAAGGCCCTGGGCAAAAAACTGGCAGTATTGGACTAGATGCTACAATATCCTTTGCCAAAAGCAGACAGACAAAGAGGGAGTAGTGGAAGGGTCATCCACAATGCTGGAGGCTCTGTGGATGCAACATTTGTGTTAAATGACCTAAAGGCAAAGCACAGAGTCTCTAAAGGTGTTTCAGCCATTTTCATTATCTGTAGCCAGGTCAAGTATGAGACTTCAAATCCCACATGAGGCAGTGTTGCACCTGTTCCGGATGCTCTTAATGGTTGCCATGTGGACTATGTTAAGCTGGGGTGGGTGTTGGTCTTTTCACTCTCCTCAAAACAAAAGAACGCTGTATAGCTTACCCTAATAGGGTGATGGTATTTAGTGCCCAGGTGAGTTGCTATTTCATTGCACATACTGTACACACAGACGAACCAAAACCAGACCACTTACTGATTAACAAATTACATCACTATCTTTCAGCTGTGTATTACAAAATCTGCTATATATTAGATGGTTAGTAAACAGGACTAAATACTTGCAACTATGACAAGGGCCATATTGTTATGGCCCATCAATTGACAGTAGTAAGTACCTAATGACAGTGGACTGAAGAAGGATATGCGACATATCAGTACCAGACTTTGCACTAAGTGATGTGTACCATTCCCAAGCACATTTAAACTTCAAAGTGTGGTATGCAAAAAATCTAATAAAAAAGAAACCTCCAAAAAGCCACACATTATGTACAACAATTATGTTCACTGTGCTGTTCATGTGTGCTTTTTTCCAACACAAACAGTAGTATCAGGATTCAATAGAAATACACAAGCCCAGAAGTGCAATTTGAGCACAGACCAGAAGGGAGGTGGGGAGAGATATAATTATGCTCCAGCATGGTATCAGGCGTAGTGTGAGTAAGCTCTTATTGATGTCTTGGTAATGCAGGTTATCCTGTCTGGTCTGGACCAACAGAGTTAGTGTGGAACATGTGCCAAAAGTTTTAATGCTGGTTATTGGATGCTGAGTGTGGAGCTGCGCAGCTGCATGCTGGTAAGGGTTGTAACCATGTTAACCCCTGGTCACTGTTAAATGGTGGCCACCTGCATTTGTGTTGTTTATCTGGAAAGTATTGGCAGCAAGATGCTTTTTGAGAAAAAGAAAATCTGATGGAGTGTCATGCACTGAGAAACCTTGGGTCCCAACATTCACATACAACATTGTGCCACCTACTCAAACATCATTGCAGACTAGGTTAATACACTGTATATAAAAAGTTTTATAAGTTTACACACAGTCCATTTTATTATGCACAGCTGTAAATATCTCATTAAAAAAACACATGGCAGAAACTCAATGCATTCAGGCATGTAGACGTGTTTAAGAAGACCTGCTGTAGTTCACCCTATCACTACAGTGCCTAAATATCACTTGAGCACTTTTTAAATGCCACAGCTTACCTGAGTATTGTTGCTGCAATGTCCATCTCTTCATGACTACAGTGCACCTTCTACTGATTGCTACTTCTAGCAGAAAAACATGAACAAACCATTTCTTACTGGGTTCTTGAATATGACAGTGAGTTAACTTTCTGAAATGGCCTCCACAGTCATCAGCTCCCAAGCCAATAGTGCACCTGTGAAATGTGTCAATTCTGAAGACAAAAGCTTGTCCAATCTGGGATAAGCAAGACCCAAGGTGAGTTTTGGCCATTATTATTACATAAATAAAGATCAGACCAGAGTATATTTCAATTCAATAGGGGCCCTGATTAAACTTTTGAACAATGCATGTAATTTTTATATCCCCTTTCAATGAGGTATTTAATTTGATTAGCTAATTCTACATGGAGACAATCAAGTCCTGGTAAATATGAGTAATGTGCACAGTATTAATAATGTCAATTAATCAATATTAATAATGTTAATTAGCTATAATAACCTCATATAGCTAATTATTGAAGAGGCTGGTGTGTTAATTACTGCCAAAGACTGGCACTAATTTGTGCTACTGTAATGCGAAGCACTAAAAATGACGGACTCGGAAGGGGAAAAGTCGGCTACAGTAAGTAAAGCGAAAATCCAAACATAGCGAACGAGGGACGAGAGGAGAAAGAGTGCATTTATAGAGCATGTAATAATGAGTGCCAGGTATGTATAATTAGTAAGACGGTGAAAGTGAATGTGTGATAGGTCACGCGAGCAGTCCGTGGGTGTGACAGCTACTCTGTGTTTCTCTTTGATTTTCCTCTTGAAGTTTACCTTACTTGGACCACATTACTTAAGTCTGTGTTTTTGTGCGGTAGATTAGTCTATGGTCATTTTTACTATAGGCGGAAGGTTTTTCCACTCTAGCCAAAAATCTTCAAATAACAACATAATTCATGAGATTATATTACCAGCGCTGTAAACTTAAAATAATTTGTTGGATTTGAAATGACAAGCCAGTTAGTTAGAAATAATAAAATGCAGCATGTTGGTATTTGTATTTATTTATGTTTTGATTGATACTTTTGATGTTTTAGTTACAATCATTTCTGGTTCCCACTTGTCATATCACATATTTTTACTGTCCTAATGGATAGCAATGTTTTGTCTGGGTTCTGACTATTTTGCATTTTTGTTTTGCATAATTAGCATAAACTTAGCATTGTCTGTATGGAAAAGACATACCAAGCAAAAAAAGATTACTTAGAAATACACAAATAACAGCAAAGGCACATTACCAGCTCTAATAAGGACTTTTAACAGTCAAGGCATTGATATGGGCACTGAGCCTACTCAACCCTCTAATGCCACACACAAGCATTGTTACAGTAAAATTACTGAATCAGCCTTCATTTCAACTATGTACTGCCCCTCTCAGTTGACAGCCAATCAGCAAAATCAACTACCTCCCATGAATGATTCAGCAACCTGCTCACTGTTTTGTTCACAAAGTTGGATGCAGCAATGACCTTAATGAGGCTGGATAGAATCGACGGAGAAAATACAAGTTTTGTGAAAGATTGATCTGAATTGCGCGATTCTCCGGGAGAGCTGGCAGCCCTGTATTAAGTCAGCTGCTTAGCAGCTTTTGTTGGTGAGGAAATAGAACTGTCTTGCGAAATCTTGGCAGAATCTTCCAGCTTCAGCAGTCAGGGTGACACTTTCTTAACCAGGTCCTTCAGATGATGCTCACATCAGATCCAACCCAGCACCCCTTGTCTGAGCTCTTATTCCAGGGGGCACATAGAGGATAGTAATTGTAGTACCCCCATAAAAATCAGTCGTCTACTGTTATTTGAATTTCTTTGTGCTGGTCATAGCAATGATGGGGATGATAAAACAGTGTAATGATTGAATCATAATAACAAGATGTCTAACCTCTAGTGGCATACTGGAATACTGTAAATCTATGCACAAATCAGTGAATCTGTCTAAAAGTCAGACAACGAATGACCTACTCTATGGTTTGAATGCCAAAATAGAATATACAACTTTCACAAATAAATTTTCAGAGTCAAGCTCTATATAACCAGCTTCTGAAATCCAAGGGGCAGAAACGGTAATCGGAATCTGAATGGGCAGAAGTCAAATAACCATAATCATGAGCATAAGACACAATAATACTAAAGCACACAATAAATCACAGATTAAAGAAACAATTAAGTGACCATATTAAGTGTTTGAAAACGAATTCCAAGCAAGTTTAAAAATGAATTTTAAAATGAGTATTCAATTAAATGTCTAAGCAAATATCAAAACAAGGTTCAAACAATTATGAAAAAAGGGTGTTTCAACCAAACATGAAGAGTGACCACAAAGCACAAACACAATGGCCTTTTGCATGCCCACACAAAGAGAAAAAGAGACAAAAACCCAGTGTGTAAAAACAATCCTCGGCTGTAGCTTGTTGCAACTTTGAGATTCAGAGTTGTGGTAACATGGAGAGCATATATCACATGGGCATGCATACTGCCCTGAGGACATCAGTCCCTCTCAGGACCAGCATGGGTCACTGTTGCAGAGACAGCATATGATCCTCCAACCATCAGCATATGATCCATCTGCCTGTCCTTCCTCATTCATTCATTCATTCATTTTCTTATCTGCTTATCCTAGTCAGGGTTGCAGGAGAGCTGGCAAAACAGGGTGCAAGGCAGGGGCAACCCTAGACAATCCATCCAATCCATCACAGAGTCCTCCCTCAGATATATTCTTCCATGCTTGCACATGACACCAGGCCTAGTCTTAGAATGCTGCTCTACCCAAGTGCCATCATTTAATTGTTATAAAGTTAACTGTATTATTATCAGCTAACCTAGTCTTGGTCTTAGATATTAATTATTTTATTTTTATACTGTAGACTAATTGGTGTCTAGAGAATTTCTGCATTTATCCAGTTATGGAGGGTCTTTAACAGGGTGTGGTTGTACGTAAAACATTTAGGTAAACTATTTAGTTACAGTTTAGGCTAGCACCCAATAACTTTAGGAAGTCTCACGGAGATCAAATTGAAGTATGATGGGAAGCTAATTAGCAGAACGCTGGGTTGCCTTTAATGGTGGGACATTCTATTAATTAAAACCTCGAGGTGTACCTGAAAACATTGGTTTCTTTGACACTGTTTAAATCACACATCCTGGATAGGACAACTGAATTTTGAAATTTATGGATAGTGAGTACATTGGCAGATATTATCCAAACAGTTAAGTCATTATAAATCCATTATATAGATCAAAGCATTAACATGTAAATAGAGATACTAAAGGATTATTCTATAATCTATAGGAGAAGTGGCTCATTGTCTCAAAGTTTCTCTCTTCTTTCCATGTTTATAACTGCACAGCTTGTTTTAATTCTGTCATTATGAGTGTTTTAAATGACTTGGTTAAATTTCACCTCCTTTTGGTGAGGTGTGTCAGCTTTGGATTGTACTTTCACTGTAGAAATTGGTATTTTTTGTTGTACAATGTCTAAAACAAGGTTTGAATAATAGAATATAACAGCAAGCAATGCCTTGGGGCAGGATGTGAGCATAGCAGTGACTCATTCTACCTAAACAGTTATTTGTCTCGTTCAGGGTGACGAGATGAAACAGTTATTGTCTCGTTTTCAAATTATTGACTTAAAAAAAAATTGACTTCAAAACAGCTAAGAAATACAGTGATACAAATTTGTGAAACATTTAATGCCGTTTGTATTTCTGCATGAAAATGATGTACACAACATCAGATTTTCACACAAATACCAAAATTAGATAAAGAGAAATAATTGAGCATGGTGTATTCGTGCCATACAAAAGCAATATCATATCAGCAATTTACAGTGGCACAGATATGGTACAAATTAAGAGACTTCAAGAACAATATTACTCGGTCAACCAACAAAGATTACTCCAAAAGCAAGCCATGTAATAGTCACAAAGGACCCCAAGGTTATATCTATGCATCTGAAGACTTCTTTTACCCTGGATAAAGTTTATGTCCACCGTCAGGAAAGCACTGAATGGTGTGCATGGTGGCACTGCAAGGAAAAGGAAGATTGATGCCTGTCAAGTGGAATGTGCACAGTTCAGAAGACTACTGGACAGACATTTCGTTGACAGATTTCTTGGTTTCAATAAGATGAATCATTATCTGTGATAGTCTCAAAACAGTTTGCCATTGGGGATGGGACAACAAATTCTGAATTACATAAAGTTTGTACTTATGTTGCCAAGTAACGGTTGTCTGAAGACCGCCACCAATGAAGAGACCTCAACAATGGTTTTGGCTGGCTTTGAGAAAAGTCCATGATGCAGCACATAAGTATTGTGACTTTTTACTCACTCTTTACTTTTAAGATCTATGTGAAATATGTTTATATCATATTTATGCAGAAATATAGCACATTTCAAAAGGTTGACAGACTTTAAAGCACCACTCTAGTATTATGTTCTAGATTTAATGTAAGAGAGACCTACAAAACAACCCAGACATCTATGCTTACATTTCTTAAACTACATAGAACTGCAGGGAATGTTAGAAAGTGCAGTAAAAATCTGTATGTTTTTTCTAGTGTGTGCAAGTTTTTTGTTATGTGAATGTGCTACAACATCTAGGAAAGCTTTTAATAAGAGTCCTTATGAGGTCCCAGAAGTCATCCATTAGTCACCCAAGTTGCCCTATTGTGCTATTTCTAAATGCTATTAGCAAATAAGGTTGCATTAGCAGCAGATGTGCAGGTGCAATTCTGTTTGACTCTGTATATATTTGCAATTCAATTGTACTGTATGGCGATATAGACAATCGTATCCAAATAATTCATGTTGAGGTAAACAATGAACAATTTCATTATAATAGTGCCAGTTGTTTTGCAGAAACAAACATGTCAATTTCCATCTTGAGCTAAATAAAATCTAACTCAGTGACCTGATCTCACACAGTATGAGTTTGTTTTAGAATGAAGTTGCCTTACCCAAAATGCAAATTGAATAAGGTCTCTTTCTTCTAAACATGAACTGTACCAATAGCAATATTAATTATTCAAAAATAATTTTGTATTCCACTGTTTTCGTTTTACTTCCAATTCTGTAAAGACAGTTCTGCCAGGATATGACTGATGCTGTAATGCTCCCTCCCCCACAGCCTGTATTGTAAACTTTATGATAGTTTTATGTTAAAATGCTGCAGTATGAATACATGAATGAGTATGAGCACTGGGAGAATTCTTGGACTTTCAGGATCAGTATCATCATTATCATCATCATCATCATCTCTTTCAGTTTTCCATTTTTAGGTCTGCGGTGGCACAGTCATTTGCCTTCTCCAGATCCATAAAGCACATGTAGAGTAAAGTGGCAAACTCCTGTGCCCTCTCAACCATCTGTGAGAGAGTGAAGAGTTGGTCCAGTGGTTACATGGCGAGGGCTGAATCCGCATTGTTCCTCCTGTATCCGAGGTATCCTGTGTTCTTTCCAGTACCCTAGGGAGACTAAGAAGTGTAATGACCCAATAACTTCCAAACACTTTATGGTCCCCTTTTTTGAAAATGGAAACCACCATGCCAGTTTGCCAATCCACTGGTACTGTCCCCAAGGCCCATGTGATATTGTAGAGGTGTCTCCCTATATTGATGGTGGCCTTCAGTAATTCTGGGCAAATCTCATCCACTCCAGAAGCCTTGCCTCCTGAGGAGATCCTCAAAATATTTCTTACAATAGCTGACATAACTTTCAGTAGAGTTCAGAGTTTCACCATACTTGCTGAGTACAGCTTGGACAGTGTCCCCCTTTCCATCCTGAGCTGTCAGAGCATCTTCCAGAATCACTTTGAGGCTGCTTGAAAGCTGCCCCATGGCCTCTCTGAACTCCTTCCACACTCTATTTAGCTTTAGCATTTTTGGCATGTCGGTACCCACCCACTGAATCAGCCCCAAAAGCCTCCATTTTCTGCTTTTGACAGCTTCCATTATCTCTGGCGTTCACCACCCAGTTTTTGTGTTGCCACCGCAACAAGCATGAACAAGCTTTAGGCCACAGCCATAAGTAGCCGTTTTAATAAGTGAGGTCTTTAACAGAGTCCATTCAGACTCCTCGTCCCCTACCTCCTCTGGAATGTGTGCAAAGTTCTTGAGATGGTAGTTGAAATCAATCCAGACAGTGTCCTCTGCGAGCCTTTTCCAGCAAACCTTCACTACACTTTTGGGCCTACCACATCTGTAGAAAAGTTTCACCCACCATCTGGTGATCAGTTGACAGCTCTGCCCCCCTGTTCACCTGAATGTCTATAACATATGCCCTTAGGTCGGAAAACATGGATTTAAAGTGTTCGAATATGGTGGTTGTTATGGATAAACCCTTTCACTTACTGGAAAACACTTCAACTGTACAGACACCATGCAGGGGCCTCTCTAAAACGACCCATGCCAGATGGGCATTGCACCATACTCTTACTCTGGATCTTGTGGGTGGTCAACACGATCCTGCCACATTGCCATTTTGGGCTGAGCATGGGCAGGTTATGTGGACTGCACTGCCACCAGGCACTCAACAAACATTTTACACAAACAATGGACTTTATTTTGTCTCTGTCTGTCATGGGAACATATTATTATAGATATGAAGTCAGATGAACTGTATATAATTATTTGTATTGGCTTTGTATAAACTTTTTATCATTTTTTATGATCTTTCATATATCCAAATATCCCAACAAGATTTGGTTGCACTGACGTCTTTCTCATTGGCCCGTCCAGCCTGATAAATGCCTTAAGGCCTTCATACTTTCAATACCCTTCTTACATATCTGTGTGAGTCTTGAGTGTCCATGTCTAAGCATGTGTCCTTGTTTGTGCGTGCCCAATTGTGCATGTACACCCTCTGTGGGCATTCTTCAAGCAAATGCACAGCAGCCCAAACACAAGCCCACAACACCATTGACCTGGGTTTTAAACCAATCATGACTTGGTGACTAGTCTTGACAATCAGATTTGATGTAACATGCAAGAAAGACTGGGAGTGCCTCAGGAAGACTGGTTGGTGTATCACCCACATGTTGCAAAATGACACCTGTCAGCCCTGTGATGGACTTGCGTCCCGCTATGGGCATGTTTATGACTGTAACCTGGGTTCTGTGCAGGGATATGCAAAGATAACATAAAAAAACACCTTTTTGCTATAAGTGCATCCAGCAAAAGATCAAATTGAAAGATCATTACTTGAAAAAAGTCTGTTAGAGGCTGAAAATAGGCTGATATCTGCATCTTTTGTTCCTGACAAGTACTGTCATGTTCTCTGCTGCCTCATAGTATGTTCATTCTAGTACTTAATGATGCATTATAATCAAATTCACAATAGAATTTGTAAATGATAAACCAGCACCTCATAATTAACATTTATGTGTAACTAACTAATATGAGGGAAATTTAGGGTGTTATGTTATGTTAGGGTTAAAAAATATGAATGCAACAGAGCGTCACCATCCATAATGCTACACTGATACACATTCAATCTGCAGCTAATTTGACATTTAAAATAGAGTTTTCATCATTTCTAATATTGGCAGCATATAGCATGTTATAGTTTCAAATACCCCCCCACATAAGAATTTGAATAGAAGGGTTTGACTGTATGTGAAACCTACTGCTGTATCTGAATCCTAGCACAGTTATTTTACCTGAGGTGAGCAGTCCATATAGCCAAAGTGTCATCTGTCATGTGCTTTATTTACACAGTGATACTGTTAAAATGCCCACAAATGATAGATTTTTCAAGACAGTTGATAGTGTTTTATATCTCACACGTCTTCCTCTTATAGACAAAAACAGCTTAGACACCCAAATAAAATCAAAAGCATTAATGCAGCCTCATAGATTTATATGCAAAGGAGAATCTAGGATTTATGAGGCTAATGAAAGTTGCTGGGAACAGTGATACATTTTCGTACCACCTCATGCCTGGTTAGAATCTAATTTAGCTCAAAAGTCCATTAATTAGGAACAGTACTGACTGTCTGTAGCCTCATACATTTTGTCAAAACACAGATGATTGATTACTTTCTTACAGCATACCTCCTGAAAGTTAGGACTAGAAATTATCTCTGTGTTAATTAAGTAAATAAGCAAGCATTACATTTTTAAAAAGTTTACGGCAAATTTTGTGTCCAGGTAGATGTTACTCAGACAACAATCTAAAGATTTTGAACAATAACTTGAACATATAAAGTATGGCATATATTAACCTGTACATAATATTATTGTATATAAATAGGTGCGTGCTTTTGTAAACTACGCCCAGTCAGTTTGCTACAGTGAAATTAAATCATGTTCTAGACAATCTGGACATACAGGGGTTGGACAATGAAACTGAAACACCTGGTTTTGGACAAAGGTTTGGCTATAGCAGCCCGGCCGTGTATATTGACCCTGTGGAGCTCCGGACGGACAGTTCTGGTGGAAACAGGAGAGTTGAGGTGCACGTTAAATTCTGCCGTGATTTGGCCAGCCGTGGTTTTATGATTTTTGGATACAATCCGGGTTAGCAGCCGAACATCCCTTTCAGACAGCTTTCTCTTGCGTCCACAGTTTATCCTGTTGGTTGTGGTTCATCCTTCTTGGTGGTATGCTGACATTACCGTGGATACCGTGGCTCTTGATACATCACAAATGACAGGTATTTCAGCTTCATTGTCTAACCCCTGTACATGCCCTAAAAGCTGGTTTCAGAACCCACTTGGTATTGGTAAGAAGACACATGGTACACAACTCAAACAAGTAATCTGATTAACAGACATCACTTCACCAGAGGCAGGACATGAACCAAGGAACTAAGCCCTGGAAATCAGTGATTTACAAAAGGGGTCACATTGGACTGTATCCTGCCTTGGATTGCGAATTGTTTCCACTGGGCAGGATTTCCCAGTTCCTCTCACCCTTCCACCAAGCAGGGCATGCTTATTTGATTTTCCAGAAGTACAGTAAATGGCATTTCTGTATATGAATTCCACTTTCCTTACCGAATTAAAATAATAATTTTGTTGCATTGGTGTGATTATTGTAGGACATAATGCTAATTAGAATTTTTAATTAGTTACAGATTACTGTCTACTGTGATGAGGATCACAATGTCTACATCTACAATGTATAAAACATTTGGATTTGCTTTTATGGCTAGTAAGGTCCTTTGGCTGGAAAATCAGAAATAATATTAATTGCCCTAGGAGTCTCTGCTGTGGCCTTAGCAGTAAATAGCAAAAATAAGATAAATAAAAAAGGAGGAAGAAAGTAGAGGACAACCAATAACAATAAAATGAAAGCAAGTAACAATGATGCACTTGCACTTTTTAAAACCTCTCTCACCTTGATTTTCTGAAGGCAAGAATAAGTCACCATAAGACAGCTTGCTGTGTACCTCAGAGTTGACATTGGTTTGGCCAGACCACTTATGCATTCCTGGACCATGGAACCCTGCATGACAATTTTTTACAGTTTCTTGTGTAAATGCAATCTGTTGTAATGTCTATGATCTTAGTTATATTGTAACCTTTTAAATAACTCTTGTTTTGTAGATGTTTGGCCCAGGTGCTTAAAAGAAAGTTGAAGCAGTCTGCTTGAAGTGTTGATTTGTAAGCAGTTAGGTCTTTGTTAAGCAAGTTAATAAGCTTCAGTGCTTACAATGGGGAAGTTTTTGTTTTTACCGCTACTAAAGTCTCTCACACCCTACTGGTCTGATAGTATATCAGTTTAGAGAATTATGTTCTCATAATGCTTTACTTGCATTATGTCCCATCACCAATATTTGTAGATATTTGGTTTGTTGCATACATCTAGAAAGCCAAGAAAAACAATAGGTTTAGGGTAATTACTAAAGAACAGTTTTTTGTTTTTCAGCATGGGCTGCACTAATTTGTTTTCCCTCTTCATGCTAGCACCATGGCCTTTAGCAGTCACTGAAAGAAATGTTGATCTGCTTATTCAGAATCAGTCATGACCTTCCAAGATATGTGTATTTAAAAGATGCCAAGAACCTGCAAAATGCTCCCGTACCTCTGGGCTATATTGTAGACTGGCCTTTCGAATGACAGCCACCTTAGTACAGCTCCATTTTGAGTGATACATTTTTATATATAAATTATATTTATTTTTAAACATAAATATTTTGATTTCTTGATTTTAGGTAAGAAATTATGTATCATCTTGCAACTGATTCACGATTTTAGTTTTTACATTAGTTTATCCAGATATTAGTTATGATCGTAACTGGTATGCTTATTATTAAAAAAAGTATCAGACCAGTGGCGGATACTGGTCTTTCAAGGAGGGGAAGCTCAATTTCGGCCTACATCATAAAATGATTCGCTCATTTCGCT
>JAUZSU010118003.1:0-16133 GCA_034780255.1 Parotocinclus maculicauda
ACAAGTCAATGACAATTTGGAGATGCCAATTAACCTAACACACATGTCTTTGGACTGTGGGAGGAAACTGAAGTACCTGGAGTAAACAACTCTGTGCACTGTTCTTGAGCTAATCTGAAGGCCACATGACTGGGAATTCCCTTCCTAACATCCTGTATTTTGGTAAATCATCAACTCCCACCTGTAAATGAAACACATCATCATAGATAGCAAGTGACATCAGCAGTTGTATACATTTCCACATCACCATGTATGCACTGAATGTTGGTCAATTTGTAAAAGTTTACCATGTTGGGGTGGTCAAAAATCCTTTGGTTGCTTCGTATGCTAAAACAGTTGTCCCTTGGGACTGACGCTGGTAAGTTTCAAGGTAACCCTAACCCTAGCTTTTTCCAGGAGGACCTAATTTCTGGAATTGAGTTGGACAGCACCTCATCCATTCATGCAGTATGTAAGCCTCCAGTGCTTAACCTGTCTGTAAGCATACCAGTTTGTAGCTCCATTCCTCAGCTGGCCATCACCAGTGTTTTTCCAGACACTCAAATCAAAGGAGATTGAAGATCTCAATTATCTTCTATTTTTCTCTCCACTGGAGAGACTGCTATCTGAGATGGATGAAAGACCTGTACAGCTTGAGAATTTCTTGGAGCCAGTGTGGAAAAAAAGTTGACCAAGTGTTGAAAAGTTCACCCTGGTGTTCCTGCAGCAGACATCTTGTCCAGCCTCCCTTCACCTGATCCAGTCATTGTAACACTAGCCCTTAGGTCCTGAAGTTCTTGAAATGTTCTCTCCATCACACTGACAGGCTGACCCCCCGCCCCCTTTAACCTCTGCAGCAATGCTGGCAGCACTTCTATGTCTATTTTCAAAAGCCAACCTCCACAAGCCAAGGCCTGTTCTGAGTGGATCCTATCCTGTTAAATCGCTGTATGGTCTTGGTCACCGTGCTGCAGCTCACTTTCAGGGTGTTGGCAATCTTCTTATAGCCTAGACCATCTTTATGTGCAGCAACAATTCTATTTTTCAAATCTTTATTAGGTGCCATGTTGAACTTCCATTGACCAGTATGAGAGAGTGTGAGAGCAACAACAACAAATTTAACACACCTGTCACACCCAAGACCTTGTAACACTTACAAGTGACATGATACCGGGGATACTTAGGGGTGTACTCACTTTTGTTGCCAGTGGTTCAGACATTAATGGCTGTGTGTGTAGTTGAATTACTTTGAGGGCACAGCAAATTTACACTGTTATACAAGCTGTAGACTGACTACTTTACATTGTATCAAAGTGTCATATCAGCAATGTTGTCCCATGAAAATATTTAATACAATAGTTACATAAATGTAAGGGGTGTAGTCACTTTTGTGAGATACTGTATATTATAATACAGGTATTCCAGTTTCCTCCCACATTCCAAAGGAATGCATTATATTAATTGGTCTCTCTAGTGTCTCTTTTTGTAGTGTGTCAGTTTGGTTACTGTGAGGATGTCATTATTGGATCAGAGTCAAGTCACAGCCTGTCATTTAGAGTACAAACAAGAATTTTCATATACATAGAAACATACTTCTGAGATTAAAGTCTTTCTATAACAGATGGGTAAATCTTGCATGCAGAGCAAAGTTAGCTGTCCATCCCTGTATTTTTGTTGTGCTTTCACAGTTTTCTCAGTTACATTTACATGGAATTACTCACAACTAATTCTAACTCCTTCAAAATACAGCTAGAAAATGCAATAGACTCTGTGAAAGCTTGTAGACTATTTTAGCCTGAGGTGTGGCACAGCAGGTATTGTTTATTTTTATAAACTGCAGCTATACATTAACACCTTGAACCTATTTATGAAAATAAATATTTAAATATGGAGCTCTCAAGATATGGTGTTCTAAAATTATATATCTAGTTATTCAATGGAAATACATTCACTGACCCCATAACTGCCTTCATTCTTTGTGACATAGATTCAGGCAGGTACAGGAAACATTCCTCCGATATTTTGGACCATATAGACATGACAGCCTCATGCAGTTACTGCAGATTTGTCAGTTGCACATCTTTGATGTGAACTTCCCGTTCCACCACATCATAAACCTGCTCTACTGGATTGAGATCTGATGACTGTAGAAGCCTTTTGAGTAAATGAACTAAGTGTCATGTTTAAGAAGCCAGTTTGAGATAATTTGAGCTTTGTAACATGATCTGGTATCCTGCTGAAAGTAGCCATGGTACACTGTGGTCATAAAGGGGCGCACAGGGTCAGAAACAATACTCAGGTAGGTGGGGTTTAATTGATACTCAATTGGTATTAAGGAGCCCAATGAGTGTCAAGAAAATGTACTTTCATATTGTTTACACCAAATTCTGATAATACCGTCTGAATGTCGCAGCAGAAACTGAGACTCATCAGACTAGGTAGCGTTTTTCTAATCCTCTATTGTCCAATTTTTGGGAAGCCAGTGTAAATTGTATGTTGTTAGCAGACAAGAGTTGTGCCTGGCATGGTCTTGTGCAGCTGTAGCCCATCTGCCTCAAGCTACGGCATGTGGTGTCAGAGATGCTCTTCTGAACACTGTGGTTGTAAAAAGTGGTTATTTGGGATACTGATTCTATCAACTTAAACCAGTCTGGGCATTCTACTCTGGCATTAACTAATCAATTTCATCTATCACTTAATATTTTCTCTTTCTTGGTCCATTTCCTGTAAACCCTAGAAATAGCTGTGCTTAAAAAACCTTCAGTTTCTGAAATATTCAGACCTGTCATAAACCACTATACTACGTTAAATCCCCATTCTTCTGCATTCTGATGCTTAGTTCAAAATACAGCATGTCGACTTGACCATGAATACATATTTAAATGAATTATATAACTGCCAAGGCATTGGCTGATTATAAATTTACATTAATGAGAAGTTGACCAGTGTACAAAATAAAGTAGCCGGTGAGTGTATATTGGTAATTTAGCTCACACTACATATAATAATCTGGATTTATAATTTATAATTTATAGAAAACTGGATTTATATATAAAAAAAGCAATATTGAATCTGAATCTGAATCATTTACAGGAAGTTATTTTTTAAATTATAATTAACCATATCCTATGTTCTGCCTATTCGCATAAAATGTAGATTTTAATCTTTCATCATAATCTGTTTCTAAAACTGGATTTGGTCAAAACGGACTAGTGATTATTTTTTTAAGGGGAACAAAAAATGGTATTAAAAGTACTCACGTTGTTCTCACATGGAAATGAGCAATGTTGCTAATGCATAAAATAACACAACAACAGTGTTTAAAGTCATTTTATTTTCCATGTTTCATTTTAGTTTGAAATACAATGATACATTTACTTATTTATTTGTAGAATAGGCTCCCACAAAGCAATTACCTACTTACTGGGAAGAAATTAGCAACATACAAAAATCACGCAAGTGCAAAAAACATTGCTGGGATGACTTATAATACAGCACCCTCTGATTATTAATTAGTTTAATTTGATTCATTATTGCTCATTTTCCATCAGTATTATGAATAGTGCACTGCTGAACCATAGCTCTTCATAGAGAGTTAATCAAATTCTGATTAATCTTAATACCCTAATAAGCTATATATAAAAAAAGCAATATTAATCATAAATGATCAAATAAATACTCAATTTTAAAAGAGAAAATAATACATTTTTAATAGCAGAGTAAATATACAACAACTCGGTCTGACTGTCGCTGAAGCATTAACTTAAAATCTTACAAAATATACAGAGGAACCACGAAAGGAATGAAAGAAAACCAAGTGTTGAAGTTAATGGGTCACATTTTAAAGTTAACATTGACGAAGTGTTGAATAAAGTTGCTACACTAAACCACCCAAATCCATATCCAAAACCATGGTAATCAGTTCAGTCAAAACGTAATCATTAATCTTATATAAATTAGCTCAATGTGCAAATGCTTGGTCAGATCAAAAGACTGCACCTACAATGGCACTTTTCTAAGCTAAATCCATATATGACACACAAATTACAATGCCTATCAGCTATTTTGTATAGATCATAATATAATAAACAACACTGGAACCTTCCAACAGATTTCTACAGCACTAGAAAACAAAACTCATGTTTACTCTTGTTGATCCTCTCAATCAGTCTTGTTACTTTCTGGATGCTTTCCGTTTAACTGCACAAATCTTTATCGGCTGCTGCAAAGACAGTCAGGCACTGATGAAACCACACTGGCTACTAATCAAACATTATAAAATACCAACAGTACCACTTTAATTCTGCTCTCTAATTCTTCTTTACTTCCTACCATTTTTGTCTGGTCAGGTTATATAGCCTGGATAAGCAATAGTGTTTTTAAAAAAGGTGAACTTCTTACAACTGATGCTTTATGAACAATTCTTGGTAAAAACTGAAGCCATGGCTTTTTAAGCCATGATATTGATATCAAAATGATTATATAAGCCAAGAGTTACAGTTGCTATACCCTATCCAGAAACTCAAATCACAGAAATCACTTAATAGAGATATGACATGTATGCTTTTTAGACATACAGACAGGATAGACAAATATAATAAACAAATTAAACAAATAAAAAACATTAACTGAAACCGTGACACAAAGAGATGCTCTTTGAGGTTATTAAAGAATTTATTTTTGGCTAAACACAGATCTACTTTATAAAATCTCAAAATTTATAAAATTATTATCTGACTGAAACCTAATAACAAGAAAAATATTTTCACGTAATCATTTGTTCCTTCTTCAACATCAATAAGCTGTCAAAATGAAGTGCATTAAATATATAATTCACACATATAATACATGTACTAAAAGTTTAGTTAATTAATTCTGAATCATTTCCAGGAAGTTATTTTTTAAATTATAATTAACCATATCCTATGTTGTGCCTATTCGCATAAAATGTAGATTTTAATCTTTCATCATAATCTGTTTCTAAAACTGCATAGCAACAAACATACAGATTCTGACACACAGATTATTATAAGAGGTAGAGCTAAAAATAGGTCCAACAAAAGCCCAATGAAGTCATAAGTGAAATATAAGTACTGTAAAACACTTGCTTTAGTAGCATTTTCAAAAACAGGCAAAGTTTGGTTCAGCAAAAGTTGTTTTTGGTAATATTAATAACATAAATATTTTAAAAATAGAATCTAGTTGGCTAAAAGACAAACTCAACAGAGAAAAATGAAAATGGGAAAGATTTATTTTTAAAACACATAATGTGAATTTATCTGGAGAAGTGCTTTGTCTATGTTCTGAAATAATAACTGCACAAACCTTGCCAGAGTGTGGTGCAGCTCCAGCAATACTACTGCAACGCAGCTATGTTTTTAAAGGACTTCCTGAAATTAATTAATATCTGATGACAGAAATGAATTCTTGGTCCTTTGTTCTAATCATAGATGTGAGCTGGTTATTAAAAATGGGTGGAAGACATTTTGACCTTTATGTTCAGTTCATATCAGTGTGACCTATTTAAATAAATAAATAATACAAGTACATTTTCCAGCATGTAAGATTATGTGCGTCTCTACGTTCTCTACATCTTCTTACGATTAGCAACAAAGATTTGAACAGAAAATGAGAATTAACATAAATTTCAATCAATTAAACAACAAACTGACAAAATAAACTGACAAAAACATCTGCGCAAACACTGAAGGTGTGTGACATCATTTTCACAATAATATTACTTATTTTTCTTATATTACTAATAACTAAAATAAAGTTAATCTGCATTGGTTATTTTACAGTTGTGTTTAGTAATCTGCAGTTGACTTGCAGGGATGTCCAGTGTTCAGTAGAGAACAATGTTTCAGTTAAAATCCGGTTTCTTCAGTTTGAGCCTTCCAGAAGAATCTGCTGTGTTTGTGGTTCGCACCGATTTCGACTGGTGGCACCGGCACCTTAAAACTTCTTAAATCCTGACTGCGGGGAAAAGACACATACACACACACACACACACACACACACACACACACACAAGATAACATATAAAAACACATATCTTTATTACAACCATTATGCATAATGTTCTGAAACTCACTTTTGCCCTGAATCAGACTTTGAAGAAAAGAAACCTAGTCCATCAATATGGGGTAAGGAAAGACGTCGTCTTGTTTCCTGTAAAATTCATACACAGGAAAAACTGTTTACAAAGATAGCATTAATACAGACGATGAATCGAGTAAATTGTGAACTGTAACAGTAAACCACAAGTCAGTAAGCAACTGCATAGCAAGTAGATGAAACAGGCTCTAGCTGAATGCACATCAACACACAATCTGAATATCTGGATGTTAATGTTAGAAGGCTTGACATAAGTAAATCCACACAGACAGATTAAAATGAAACCACCTGTAAATAGTAATGAAACAAAAGCGTTAAAAAAGGAGTTAGCACTGCTAGAGAGTGAGGGAAAGAGACAGATAGGACCCCGAGCCCATGCCAGCAGTGCTGGAGACTGATCTGATGGCTTTGAGACTGGCACCCTGGCATGCACATTAGTGTTTGCAGTCCCTACTCACTCTCTGAGGGCTTATCCCCCCTCAGTGCCTCTCCCTCCATCACATCCATGGAGATCTTTATACTGGGAATATTGTCATTGACTGGACAGTCTGACTGTAAAATGCAGGCATGGGACAAACTTACTAAATTGAACTGGTTATTTATTTTTATGAATGAATAGCTGGTTTGATTTGACCACTGTTTCCTTACATAGTCAATGTCACTGTCAATGCTGCCCTTCTTTTTCTTTTTCTTCTTTTCATCTTCCTTCTTCTTCTTATCTTTCTCAGGCATGACATCATCAAGGTAACTGAGGTTATGCTGTGAGAAAACATAATCCATCGCCTTCCTCACTGCCACCAGTGCCAAGATCTAATAAGACAAGAGAGAGGTTACGAGAATGAAAGACAAAAAAGGACGTGTGTGTATATATGTGTCTGTGTGAGGCAGTTTTGACTTAGCTTTTTTTTATAAAAACAGCAACTTTTATTAGACAAATCAAAATGATTTGCTTAATTTTACTGAAATTAGAGTTGAGTATTGCGGTAGGTGTGGCAATTAGCTACAAAAATCAGTTTGTCAGTGGAAGGTCCTCACATGGATAGCAAGACAAAATTGTGTGTGTGTGTGTGTGTGTGTGTGTGTGTGGCCAACTCACCATGACCGGAAAGATTATGGCTGCCACAGTGGACTTCAGAATCCAAAGAAGAGCAAGACAAAGAATCTATACAAAACACATGTATATACTTTATACACATACAGCTCTGGAAAAATTTTCACCAGGTTAAAAAAACATATAATATCTACATGTAAGGCAGCAATTCAATTCCAGAATCTGAGGAATTACATCACAGACACAGCTTATTCTTATAAATGAGGTACTGATTAGGTCAGCAGTTCTCAACCGGGGGGCGCACGAACACTCTCCCGAGGGGGGTGCTAGATCATGCCCGGAAGGGGGAGCAGCAATCACAAATAAATCCCAGATCCACTGGCTATTAGTACAAAGATGATGCAGCAGATTCCCCATGAAGAAATGCAAGCGGTTGGACTATTATAACAAATAAATCAACCACAGTTTAATTTCTACCAATTAAAACAGAAGGTTTTGAACCCATCTCACGAAGTCAGCGCTACTACAACCCCAATGCCAATGAAGTTGTGACGTTGTGTAAAACACAAATAAAAACTGAATGTGATGAGTTGCATATTGTACAAAGACACTAATTGTTGAAGCTTTGTAGGTGGAATTCTTTTCCATTCTTGCATGATACAACAACTTAAGTTGCTCAACAGTCCGAGGTCTCTGTTGTCATATTTTGAGCTTCATAATGCACCACACATTTTCAATGGGAGACAGGTCTGGACTGCAGGCACGCTAGTCTGTAGTGGTATTCATTTGAATATGGGTTGAAAAGGATTTGCAAATCATCGTATTCTGTTTTTATTTATGTTTTACACAATGTCCCAACTTTATTGGAATTGGGGTTGTATATAAACGTCGGTCACAAGTGGTAGCATCATTCACCCTCGTTCTTTTACCAAGTTTGTTTGTGCTATCTCTCACTACCTGTAAACTGTGCATATTGTTATTCTGTTGCTGACCTTTGGTTTTACTCTGATTCTTACCTGCAGTTTTCAGTAATATCATGTTTGGACTGACGTTTGCGTGTGGCTCTGCAGCAGGAATTCATGACACGTGCACGTGTGTGTTACAATATTTTGTGCTAATACAAAATATTTGTATTATTGTTTTTGTGAATACACTGTACCTTCTTCGTTATTTTAAGCAGTTGTCATTTACAGTGAATAAAAAGCTTTTGCTAGTGCTGCAAAGTAGCACTGTACTGTACTGTACTGTACTAGCCTAGCGGTTAAGGCCCTGGGCTCTGGACCTGATGGTCCAGGGTTTAAATCCCACCTTTCCCGAGGCTGCCACAGTTGGGTCCTTGAGCAAGGCCCTTAACCCACCATTGCTTGAATTGTAAAACTGTATGAGATGTAAGTCGCTCTGAATAAGGGCGTCTGCTAAATGATGTAAATGTAAATGCCGCAAAATACTTTTATACTAGATAAATAAATACTTTTGTTTTGATTTTAGAATAAACCAAAAATGTTCAAGTTCAGTCAAACACATACAGTACCTACAAACACTTAATCAGAGACACTGATAATTTAGCAGTTGTCTCTTAATTTATTCTGAACTGTATCGTACACAGCACCTGGCACAGTAGCCTATACACCCAGGGTTGCTAAATTGTGCACTGTAGCAACGAAAAACAAATCAACTTGCTGTGTGACTATACACTACTCCAGAAACAGGAGCAGGTACATGTTTAGAAGATAAATAAAATCTCGGTCTACTAGAGGACAGATGCTACACATTTCTAGAATATAATGTTAAAATAAATTCAGAATGGTCAGCAAACATCGTTCTAGCATTAAATCTGATTTATCTGATTTTCCACTAATGCAGATAAGTAAACAACTTTGAACTGTTATGTGTATGAACTGTTTTAGGTAAATTAAGATTTAATAGGCTGATTTATTTTCACTTTCTTATCCACTTAACCTTGTTCTTGCTCAGGGATCAAACAGTGTCTGCTTAGCAAAAGTGGGATTTTAGCCCTGGACCTACTGGTCTATAGTCCAATACCATAACTGATAGGCTACTGCACTGACCCCAGGACCTTCTCGCTGTGAGGTGACAGTGCTATCCACCGAGCCACCATGCCACCCATTATTGATAATAATGATTAGTATTATTATAAACCATTATACATGGACACAAATACTACCTGGACGAAGGTGAACAGGTGAACCCGGCGGAGGGGAACATGACGGAGGTAGATCAGATCTGGCTGGTGCTTTGCTGGCATCAGCAACAGCTTCAAACGATCCATGAACTGAACATCCACACACACAGAAAGGTGCATACACAAGCAATAATATGAATAAATTACAAGATAATATAATGTTATTAAATGCTAATTGACCATGTGTCTGCCATAGGAACACTGACCTGCACTCCATTTAGAGATGCCACTCCCATATAGAGAAAAACACCATAGAGCACAGGCATAGGAATGAACTTGAGAAAAAAATAACATCACATAATCAGTAAAGTCTGTTTAATATTTGTGGACAAGGAAACCTACACTGAATTGCCAAAAATGAGTTTCAATAAAGCTTTCATACATTTAACATAACTTTCATTAGAATTTTTATTCATTTGAATTAGCAGGCCAAGTGACTTGCTGTGACCATTTCAGTATGTTTGTATCCTACCTTCAGAATAGGGGCCATGAAGACTGACAGGCCAGTTAGGAGGAAGACACAAACTCCAGTCAGTCTTTGCTCCCTGATTCCAAAAACAAGAACATGTGTAAGATAAACTCACAGATTGCACACACATGCAAAAATGTGTGAACAAAACATAATGTGAACAATTTAATGTACCATTACTGTTTATTTGCAGAATTTAACATGTTGAAAATAAAACAGGCAAAAGTGCTATCTATTAATATTAATATCTAAACCTTTCCTACTTGCTTAAATGGCCTTACGAAATGGAAATGAAAATTCATGTCAAGGCAACTCCTGAAACATTAATAAGGGTTTCTGAATGTTGAAAACATTCAAAGACTGGACAGGTATGCAAAGGAAAACCTGTATGCAAAGTGTTACTAATTATTTATTTTTTTTACACACAAGACCTACATGCAAGAGACCTCATGGTAACAGTTTTATATGTTTGGAGTATGGAAATCAGTTGCGCTGAAATAAAGGGCAGAATGGTTCCTAGTTGGAACGGGGCTTCCTGCACTGAAGGTACGCTGGTATGGTTCCCTGGCACCAGTGAGGTTGGTAAAATATTAGGGTTGAATATATGTATGGGAAGACAAGGGGGGATAAATAGAGAAATTTGTAAGGAGTTACACAGACTGAGACAGCATAAAAATACCAGACCCAAAATAGGTCTAATCAGAAAGTGAATTTATTGAATTGTGACAGAAATCCAGAGAACAATGGGAACTGAAACTAAGAAGTCACAAAAGTGCTGTAATAACTCAGGAACATGAGTCATGCATGTGAGACATAGGAAAGAAGTTTAAAAGTTTAAAGGGGAAAAGGAAGCAGAGTGATTTAAGTTATCAGCCTGATAACCTTCATGAGCTGCATAAAGTCAGTGTGCACAGTCCTCTTAAACATAGCACACACCAATATATAACTGTAATATATATACTGTATTATTAAAAAAATATTCATGTTTAGCAGAAAGTTATTTGCAGCCATCCCTTAATATTCCTAAATATTAATACAGTTTTTGACAGATTATATAATTAGGATATATATATTCTTTACTAAATAAACACTAACAGTTTTTATTGTTCTTACAGAGTAAAATCTAAAGGTGCTTTTGTTCAGTATGAAAGCACAGCACTAAAAACGATTTTCATTTGATGTTATGATTTGAATGCAATATATAACACAAACTGCAACAGTAGTTAAAGCAATTAGTGCATTTAGGATATCTAAACAGATTGTGGTTTTATATTGTGATTTCCTGGACTTAAAAGTTATAGTTCTTACACATATCAATCAGTTATATGATATACCCCCTCCCTTCTTGCTATACCTCACTCCGAGGAATTTGGGCTGCTCTCCAGGTGCAGATGTCTCTGTTTCCATCTTAAGTGAGTCGATGTGGGCAATGGAAATGACGGTGGCTGCTACGTACCACGGCAGACCCATGAACGAACACACAATCATCAGCACAGCCACCCAGAAAAGGTCCAGATGGTAACCAGCACCTTTCTGTACTCCACACACACACACACACACACACACACACACACACACACACACACACACACACACACACACACACACACACACACACAGAGCGAGACACGGAGTGAGTGAGTCGATGGGAAATGTTGGGAGGCCTTAGTTCTCTTTTGAAGTGCAGTTGGAATGGAGGTGGTATCCACAGGTTTTGTATTACAATATGGAGACTGTAACTGCTGGTCTTTTGCTTTGTTTGTCATTTGTGTGCATGTGTAGCCACATATGTTGCACATTTTCTAAATACTTATTCCTGTGTTATTTTGGTCACTGCTATTGCTGTGGCCACCCATAACTATGTGAAATTTGAGCTCCTTGCATCAGTCACCCGGGTTATTATTTAAGTAAACCACATTGCGTTGTGAAGAGACAAAAGACAAACCAGTCTGAAGGAAAACAACATGGTTAAGCACATATGAGTTAAATACAGAAGGCTTGATTTTCGAAGGGAGTGCATGTTTGTGATTTATCAAACACATTCTCGTTGTGTTCTCAGCAGAAATGACAAACTAATGCGTGTTCAGCTGTGAAAGGCTCTAAAACCCTGAAGTACAAAACCCCTATAGTACAACAGTTTCTGTAGTTGTAAAGACAGTTTAACTAGCTCCACTTGTATTCATTTAATGGATAGTTTAAACTGTCGAGGTAAATTAACCTATAGGATATAGACCTAAATGAAGAGTATTTGGAGCCAGGTGTTCCAGTGAGTAAGTAGTCCCAAAATCATTGCTTGTTGTTGTTCTTGACTGTATCAATGTGAAATAATTCATTGATTATTATTATTATTATTACTTTAGCTCTTTCCTGGTGCATTCCATTGCATGATCACACCATTTCTAAAAGTAGCATAACCCAATAACCTAAAAGGTTTATTGGAAATTGCTCTAGAATCTTTTCAGGTATAAATGGTAACGGTAACATGTATGTTCATATATGGTTTAAAGAACAGCATATGTATGAGGGTGTCTGGGTTTGAACATGGCCCATTGCCAACACAACAAATAGTACTACAGCACAAATGTAAGGGAGGGTTTAGAAAGATGGATGAAGAATATACTGAATGCATAACTGTATACCTGAAACAGAACAGAAACATCAAATTACAAACTTTGCCTATATGTGGCGTGGACTGTGACTGGACATAAGGTTGTATAAATCTCACTTTTTTTCCCCCTCAGTTTTTTGAGAGCATCTATTTACATACAAATTCTGTTTTTTATTTTTGAGATTTCTTCCTGTGTCAAAGCTGGGAGGAGCTGTGATGAAGGCAAGGTATAAAAATAGGCCAGCGAAGCATGATTGAAGCAGGTTCCCAACACTTAAAACATGAAAAGGCACAACAGAGTTTAAATGCTATTATGTCATCAATACATTCCTCACATTTGTCTTCTCATTCACTAAGTTTTAAAATTCCTAGTACAGGTTGCAGCTGATTAGGAATTTGAATGTTTTTCCTGTTATTTTCAACAACAATGGAATTTATTTCTGCCGTACATTGTACTCCTTTGTGTGACTGCCTGTATTTCTAGTTGCACCGGTTTATTGACTGGTGATCAGCTGTGGCCGGTCGATCATGTATTTAAAAAATATTGCAAATCAGAATCGGCCAAGAATTGTTGCGTCTGTAATTGTTATACAGTATGTTACTTTATTTCAGCTGCTGAGGGAATAGTGTAACTAAAGTAGAACACAATTTTGATGAAACTTAGCAAAAAGCTAGTTATTCTTTACAATTATTTTTTTTACTTTATTGGTTAAGTTTACCCGTGAATATGGGATGTAGACCTGTCAAAGAAGGATGCTACAAAACAGTTTAAAAAAATGGGAAATATATCACACATTACGTGTGTTTGATCAGAGGTTCCTTCAGCGCCGCTGCAATAACAAAAGTTAAAACAAAAATTAATTCCTACCCACTGCAATAGCCCAATACAATGACTCACCTCTGTGCCGAGTGGTGGCTCCGAGTTATATACACTTTGATTTTCCATTTTTTGCTTTATTCTTGACGAAATATGTACACAATTGTCCTCTGTTATTTTTAGTACATTGTTTTGTGTTCTATTGATTTGATTTATTTATCTACCTTATTACTTTAAGTACTTTATGTGAGTATTTTCCCTTACTTCTTACCTTACTTTTGCAACACAGAAATGTCCCTTTTTTGAGAAATAAGGTATAGCCAAGCTCTATTTCAGTAACACTCACTTATAACACATTCATAATATAGTGTAAAGCATACATTTCTGGATTCTCTAAAGACTTGTTGGCAGTAGAATGGGTTGTACTGATATCCATGTGACTCTCAATATGACACATTTTTTAGTTCCACTTCCAACAAATTGGTTCATTAACCTTCTGTCCAGTTGTCCTTAAAATCCATAGATAATTGGTGCACCAAATTGGAGAACTTAGCTGGCTTGCACAGAACCTTGACTTCAGCTCCATGAGACACCTTGAAATTGCACTGGAAGGGCAAAAGTGAACCAGGGCTTATTGTCTGTCGTCAGAAACTGTCCTCACAGTTGTTCCAAAATCTAATGGAATGTCCTCTGAGAAGAACAAAGGCTCTTGTACCAGTGAAAATGGGGGCAAAATTCATAATGATACCAATGTTTTGGATGTAATTCTTTCGGTGTCCACAAATCTTTATTGTGGCAAAAAATATCTTACTATCAATAGAGATATGAGATTTTTCATTATTTAATAGGTGTTCATTTTATCTGCAAATATCTTATCTGCATCTTTTCAAACGTTTAATGTGCAGAGGTCCTCTTATAACGGTACGGCTGTAGAACAACATCCAGTAGAGTTATGTAAGTAACGTAGACTTTATATTTCAGTATTGAAAAAAGGAAAATTAATATTTTTAACATAATTGTAAGAACCCCAGGCTATGTGAAGCTGTGTGTGTTAGATCATTTAAATGGCAGAGTCGGTTAGCGCATGTTCATTGGGTTGTGTGTGTGTTTGCAGGATTGTGTTTGCACTGGTGCTCAGCAGCAGCTTTGAATGTGTTAGTGGCAGTGTCCTGTATTACAATAGGGCAAAAAACATGGCGCTGTGAAGCCTGCCTTTCTGCTGTTTCTGACTGGTGATGTTTGATTTTTCTCATCCAATCACAGTAACTATGCACTTAGATTGGACGCTCAGTGAGCACATATGTTGTGCTTTATGGATGGTGGGGGCTGGTGTTCTCAGGAATGTAATGTGTTTTCCTGTGCTGTGAAGCAGCGGTAGATTAAAACGAAAATCTATGTTTTATGTCTGTAATGCACCAACCACCATGGCATACATAAAATAAATTCATAACTGTTCTTAATATCCCTTCTACACAATTAATTTTTGACAAATTTCTTGCATGCCTGTCTTCTGTTTTCTCTTTCTTCCCTTGTTGTTTATATTTCTTTCAAACTGAGTAATCCGTTTTAGTTTGAAGGGATCAGTGTTTTGAAAATGCTTTAAATGTTGATCATATATAGATATAATGTTTTATGTATTTAAATCATAGCACTATCAGCAGTCCTTGTAACCCAGTAATGCCGTATGAGCGCTTACACTGTATTTTTGCATGCTACAAGTTACAGGCGGCTCTGTAAAAACAAAAATTCTACATAATGTATGTATGGCCCTGCATTTTGTAAATGTACTGTGACCTCTCACGCTTGACATAAAACAAGCAGGCTTTTGCTTAAATTTCCCCAAGAATGTACAAATAACATTTATGTCCAAAAACTTGCAGATGCACAAATGAGCCTGGTTTATAGTTAGCTTAATTCATTTTATTTCCCTTAATTGAAATTTGAACACAATCTGCTAGTTTCAAAGACTAGTAATGTGTCCAGTAGACGTTCTGGATTTGTAGCAAGTGCATTGATTGTGGGTTTGATTGTGTGCACAATAAAATACATTTCCTTTGCAAACTGAACTTTCTAACATTTTTTTTCAAAGGACCAATGTTAACTTGCATGCATGCCCTTAGGCAGGATTGGTTAAATAGGTAATTTAATATATGTGTGTTAACATATGATGCTATTGCTTTATTTTGTACCTTTTCAATATGTTATTTTGTTCCTACTTTGAAGTGTACTAAGATGGCTGGTGTTGGATCAAACTGTTAGCCAGCAGCATGGTTATTTTTAACTGCTGAAGATCTACTAGGGATTTATTAGAGGGCTGTGTACTGTGCCCACTAACATGCGTCAGGTTGTATTATTTGAATTTTACAGGGCTTCCTTGAAACTAGTAGTTCATTAAAACTAACCCCTGGTACACTTAGGGAGCAACATTAACTTTTTTCCCAGCTTGCTCAATCAAGCAAGCAACTAGAAAGTTCACTTAGGCAAGCCATGTTGGTACAACACTGGCTACCAAGTTTGAGTACAGTTTTTTTTTTTTTTTTTTAATTTGAAGATGCATCTCGTTTTGTATTTGATAGGTCTTTCTCTATTTGCTTAGTAGTCATATTTATTTTTTTGGGTGTATAGCATGATGTTTGTCAACAGATATTGTTGGTTTGTTTTGACTGGAATAGATCAGAAATGTTTAAACTGATTTGACCTCAGTTACATTTTTCTGTGAACATGTTGTACTCGTCCCCATGAACTTGCCCCGAGCGGGCAAGTTATTTATGTTTTGCTTACACGACATCGCATTTCACTTGCCTCGGGCATTCAACGTAGTTATTGTTGAACTCTGTAGTCTGTGTTAAAATACTTACTCTTCCCATCCCTGTGGTGAACTACATGGGT
>JAUZSU010118014.1:0-12895 GCA_034780255.1 Parotocinclus maculicauda
TAAGCAACAGTAGTTCTTGTTTGTACGTTCACTATACGTGTAAATCACACAATAAAGGTTTAATAAACATTTAATATATGTTACATAGCAAGTCTCGTCTTGTAACATAGAGCATGTTTGTTTAATCGGACCAGCCGGTTATTTTGACCAAAACCATCGCATCCCGATGTGGTCCCATTAACCAGAGTCGACTGTATTAATCTACCTGGACTTCCACACTGGTATCAGGAACCCAAACAGGGTGTCATCAGATCCAGTAAAATGTTGCTTTACCCCACTGAAATGATGGGGTAATTGCTGGATTGCTAAACAGAACTACAGGACAAGCAAAGCAAATTCACTACAGGTCATATATTTCCTTACATGCAGCATTGGAGCCATTTTCTTTTGATATCCCCATGGAATAACAGACATCCGTAGAAATGTTAATGAAAGTCTGCCACGCTGCAGACATGCTAGGTAATACTGGCTCATAGCTCCGTGTTTCGTTAATGTAATCAATACAAATTCTTTAGTGGTAATTTGTTCTTTATTTCATATCCATGGCAGAGTAACACCCACTTAAAACACCTAATCTATTTAGTGTATAACAGGAATACATTTTATGCACAGTTGTACCCCTCTATATTCTAGGTGTGCCCCTGTACAAGAAGGAGTCTAGAAACGTCCCTGAACCCGCACCTGAACTTTATGTTGAAATTAATATCAGACAACTTTCAAGTGACAGAAACCGAAATGCAACTCTGTAACTGATGGACCTCATCTTGCCTGGGGAAGAGTAGTGCTACCAAGAATTCTCCCAAATAAGTGACTCTAGTTTGTGTTCTTCCTTTGGCAAGGTGAGGTTCCCGGTCAGTTCCCGAGTTGTATTTTAGTTATACTGTTTCTGCATTTTCCAGTCTGTATCCAAAATTAGAGGCTCCTGAGTTTCAGAGCTCCTTGGAGTGGTGGCTCGTTCTTTGTGTTTGTCACATGATCCAAAATGTGCTGAAATTTGATAGTTTCCTATATTTTTTGTGTGATAAATGATTTATTATTATTTTCAATTTAAATAAAAGCCAGGCAAAAACCAGCTGCTGACAAAGCAATATTATTGATTAAACACTTTATATAACAGATTTGTATTAGGAAATATAAACGTTACCACTCACATATTCATCTCAGATTACAAAGTTCACTGCTGAACCAATTCCTAAATTCTGTTAAAAAAATAGAATTTGGATTGCCACTACTAGTACTTTGTGATTTACTTTTTACGACTCGACTACACAGTCGTAATTAGTGAAAAAACATGTCTGTGTTAAGGAGCCACCTACCCAGCGCCTATTAGAGGACAATATACACTCAAATGCTCTCAATAGTTTGGCTCCAATTTGTGAGAGAAAATGAAATGCCTAATTGAAACGTGTATAAAGTTGAGTAGTTGTATAAGGAGGTTGCACCTCCAACATAGTAAAACACAGTGTACGTTTCGACCAACTGCTAGCTAGTGTTAGCATGAACAAAGCTTAATGTGGTTTAATGTCCTAAAACTATGACGTAGTGAAACCTCATTTCTCTTAGTTACTGCTGCTTTACTGCTCAAATGATGAACCTGTGAACCTGTGAGCTATTCACTGCCAGCATCATCTAATTATTATCATTATAGACAGATATATGCACTATTTACAAAAATAAGGGATATTTCACTATTTTTTGTGAGCAGTATAGTTTTTTGTCGATATCACATACCCCTACTCTCCTGTTTACGTACCAAAAGTGCAGCGAATTGAATCCTCTGTCTTGTTTAAATTGTTTCTGTTGCCTTCTTGAGAAAGTAACGACACATCACAACGAGCATGTTGACATTTCTATGTGTAACCAGAACTGATGGTACTGAACTGGGGTTTGAAGTGGCTCTCTACTGAAAATAAATCACATTTAAAACAACTCTAGCCAATTATATTAAAAAGCCAAATGTACCCAATCTGAAACATGACTGGCTTGGCTACAGTGGAAGAGTGATGAGGGAAAAAAGATTGACTTCAAAGCACTCATTTATGAGTCTAAAATTCTTCAATACAGCTGACAACGGTTGTGTTTTGGAGGAGGATTGAAAGTTTCAGCATAGTTGCTATTCTCTCCCAATTCTTTTAGACAGTACACAGTGATCAGCCATTATATTAAAACCATCTGACTAATATTGTAGCCTTCCTTCATGCCTCGAAGGCTCTGACCCACCGAGACATGGACTCCACAAGACCTCTGAAGACCATGAGACACTAGCAACAGATTATTTACATCCTGTAAGTTGTGAGTTGGGGCCTCTATGGATCAGACTTGTTTGTCCAGCACATCTCACAGGTACTTGAGTTAACACCTTGAACTCTTTGTCATGTTCCTCAAACCATTCCTGAACAAGTTTTGAAGTGTGACAGGGTGCATGATCCTGCTGTTAGAGGCCACTGCCATTAGGGAATAGTACTGCCGTGAAGGAGCACACATGTTCTGCAGCAATGTTTAGATCATAGTAGCATTCACTTGAATGTCCGGACTCAAGGTTTCCCAGTAGAGCACCAGACTGTCAGTGTTATTGATTTTCCTTACAGTGACAAAGCATTTTGTACGTTTTGTTATTCATATAAACAGGTTAAAAACTTCCAATCGAAGACACAATCCAACATTCAATAAGCCATTGTTGCATGATATATGTGAACATATGTGAACTGACTTTTTCATTTATATAGCGCTTTTTACAATGGTGCATTCTTTTAGAGCAGTTTTACAATCTTATATTATCTTATAATTCCAATTCCAAATTGAGTAACCCTTGGGCAACAGTGGAAAGGAAAAACCCCCTTAACTGTTGTAATGAAGAAACCTTGGGAGGACCAAGACTCAAATAGGGACCCATCCTCCTTGGGTGGTTTAGATGAGAATTGTAATAATTAATTTCTGATTTCTGAAGTAAAAATATCTTAGATGTCAAATAGAAGTTTTAATAAACAAAATCATGTCCATTAAAGTCTGTTTGACACGTTCAATGTTTTACCTGATTAGTCTTTGTTGTTTAGAAACTTTGAACCTTTGAGCCATACCAGAGACGTTTACTACATTTATGCTACTGTCAACTGAGATTGCAAACCTCAGCAATAAGAATACAACAGAATTTGGGAAAATATCTTTTGTATTTTTAAAATATTTCATTTTTAAATATCCCCTTATTTTGGTGCACAGTCTACATTGTTAGAGTAGTGCACACAAGTTTTAACCCCACTCCCAGTTATGAGCTGCATTAATTTGTAATGCTGGAAATAAAGTTTACATCTCACAAATGGCCCCACTGTCACTAAATGTTCTTTCAGCATATTTTCTGTTTTGAATCATTTAGCAGTCCCAGTTTATAATCTGCAAGATATAATGAAGAAACATTTCTGCATTTTCTCCACTATTTTTGAATATCTGTTTTGTGAGTGTAGGCATCAGTTGATGCTGATTATCTCAGTCTGTAGTGATATGTTCTACAAGTGTAGCATTATTTGTACTGTTATTATACAGTATAACATAATTTTTTAAGTGCAAGATAGAGCTACCGGACCAGTGTGCTGTTTGCAATACTGTACATGTATAGAGAAAAAAGCCAAGGAGGAACAACTTCAGAAAATGTTCGGAATAATACATTTAATAAAAATGTTTTAAAGAGCATCTTTGTTAAACAAAGGCAAAGTTATAATTAAAATGGCAGTTAAACAAAATTACATTTGGAAGCTTTCATTTAGAATTCTTAGACAGAAAGAAAATTAGAATCTGCCAGAACTGGAATCAGACAGTCATATGTTTTTAAAAACTCAGCTATTGGAATCGGGCAAGGAAATTGCTGTTGGTGGAACTCTTGGGCTAACTAGGTCCTTTTCATCAAAAATGTTGTCGTGCTGAGGCAGTCCCTTGGGAGGATCACTTGGAAGATGTTTATAAAGAAAGCTTGCCAAGTATGAGTGTCTGGTTAGTGACTGCCGGCAGGGCGGCTGGAAGACAAGGTGCTTACCAATAGAGGGCAGATGACAGAGTCTTTATCTCGGTGATCACTGAGAGAGTGGAGAAGCACTGAGGTTATTATATGACGTGGGTTATCAGTGAAACATGAAACATTTGGTTAGTGCAACATTGAAGGAAGTTAGCAAAAAGGGAACTATCATTCATATCGGTTTGGCACAGTTTGTAAATATAGTTTATAGTTTCAATATTTTTTTTTACATCAATCAATGTTTTGTATCTTTATTCAGTTTGCACTCTTCTTTGTGCTTTATAATGTTTGTCGGCTCAAAATGAGACCACTGACGGCAGTTTTTAATTGTTTTTAAAACAGGAACTTGCGTCAGTGGAATACACAGGCTGTTTCAGTTACAGTAACTAGTTAGCTCACTGGGTAATTAGCAACATGAGGTACACGGTTGTGGAAATGCTCCATCAAGAGCATGAATCAGTGTTTACTTTCACTAATTTCATTAAGGGTCAGAGCTTTGTTCCAGCTATGTTTGCTGTAGATTGCCCCACCCGGGAAGTTTCATGCACCTGTAATGGCCAGAAATGGCCAGGTACCCTGAGCATGGACTGAGGAGGTTCTGGCATATGTAAAAACCAGAAAGAGGCAGGTCCCTATAATGACCAGGATATTCTGGTACCCATAATGACCAGGAAGGATCAGATGCCAGTAATAACCAGGTCATGTCAAATTTGAGTAATAACATGAGGGCCAAACTTCAGTAACAAGTAAGGGTCAGGCACCCATAATGACCAGAAATGGTCAGGCACAAAAACTGACCAGGAAGGATCATAATAGAATAATAACCAAGAAGCATGAGGCACCCATAATGTAGTGGATCATGCACCCATAGTGATCAGAAAGGATCACAAAGCCATAATGACCAGGAAGGATAAGGCACCGGTAATGACTAGGAAGGGTCAGGCACCCATAATGACTAGGAACAGTCAGGCATCTGTAATGACCAATAAGAGTCAGGCACCTATAATGAACATAAAGGGTCAGGCATCTGTAATTACTGTCAGGACTCCTGGTGGTTTAAGTCTGGGTCTATGTCTGTTTGTTCATCTACGACAGCCTCCCGAGTCTCGGTGCTCCTTGGTTTAGGGGTTGGGTCTGTGACATATGACGCAGACCAACAGTGTCCCCATATTACAAAATCAGATAAACTCCCTTTAAGCAAAAGAACTGTGTTAACAAGCTGAAATGCGTTTAATAGGTAATGAATAGTCAGTGTTACGTTATCCATCAAGTCATACACCGTGACTGAGTTGCTCTGACACTGTAACAAGCCTAGTCTGTGTGTGTGTGTGCGTGCGTGAGCGCGAGTGCATGTGCGTGCGCCTGCCATGTTTATATGTATCATTGTAAGGACCAAATGCCCCCATGAAGTTAAAACGATCTGACATTTTTAATTGCTTTTTTTCACAATAACTTATTTAGTTGAAAAACCAGAAGAGCCAAAAGATTTCCTTTTGGTTCCTCAGAGTAAGGGTTATGGTCAGGATTAGCTGTAGGTATAACATTACTAAGCTACACCAATCATTATGTCACTGGAAAGTCCCCAGAACAAATGTTTACCAAGACTCTGTGTGTGTGTGTGTGTGTGTGTGTGTCCCACAGCGTTCACATCTCCCTTCAATCATATTTGACTCGAGTTTCAGAATTCAGTGGAACATTTCCCCGTGATTAAATTTTACCCTTCGCGTTGAACTATACGACACTTCATTTACAGTGGCACTGGTAAAGCAATATATAAAGTTTCTCACTTGCGAAGTGTGATTTGTAACTCATAAAGCACGTGTAGGAGGAATATATGGGAAATTAAATCACACTTCTCAAATTTGATTACCCCAGCGTGTAATCATCACGCACCGAGCGGTGAGGTGTTAAAAGAAGAAACCAGAGAATACGGTATAATTGAAGTGTATTATATAAGCCTGAGACATGCATTCCAAACTGTTCATAAAATACGTCTGCTGCAGTTCTGGTATTTTAAATATCAGGGAAAAGGTTTCTGGGTGTTAAATGTCAATATAGCCACAGTATATTAAACACAGTGGACAGTAAACACCCCGGTGTAGCTTTCAATCTAGCTGTATTAGAAATAAGCTGCATCCTTAGCTATTTCACTGAGTCTCTGAATCACCCAATGCTAGAAACATGTGCCTTGCATCAAGCCAGACAAATGTTGAGTTAAGTAATTCTTGGAGATGTTTTGCAAATGAACAGTTTCCAGAGTGGCTTGGTCAGAAACCCTGCAGCCAGATGTGTCTTTAGAAGCAGAGTCTGTTTCAGGATTGAAGCGATGCAGTGCCAGAGTTGGCAGGAGCATGACATTACAAGCACACTCCATGGCTCTGTCTCTTACTGAACCACTACGATTTAACTCAGGGAACGTGGGTGGGTGTCTGCTCCTAACCACTGTATCTCCTGTTCTGTCCCTGTCTTCCTCTCTCAACCTGCCTGTCTTTGTCTGTCTCCTTCTATTATCAACCTTCCGTATGAAAGAAGCACCACGAATGCGTGACCAGTGCCGAGTTCCTCCAGTCATTGCAGATGCAGAAACAAGGCGATTGCCCTTCACCTCAGAGGGCATCAGGCTTTGCAGCAGCCTGTGTGGAGGGCTGCAGCGCAGACCGGGAATGCTCTGGCTCCAAAAAGTGCTGCTCCAATGGATGTGGCCACACTTGCCAATCCCCAGTGAACCTTTACAAAGGTATGTATGTCTGTCTGCGAGAAGGCGATATTTAATGAGATTTTTTGCCTGCCAGGGCTTCATGCTGGAATAGTTGTAGTATGTCCAATAAGACAAATCAATGCTTTCAAACTTCCCCTTATGTCAGTGGCATGAAACAAAGTTGCACTGGACACAGTTCGAAAATTAAATGTGTCCCTTTTTAGTGAGAAACGAATCATTATAATGCTTAGAAAAAGAAAAACTTGGGTAAAACCTTCAGCTAGGAACCAGTGTACTGCAGACAACTGAAAACTAAACAACGGGGCTCTCAGTGCAACTGGAATGGTTCTGAAAGGAGGATGAATCATCATATACAAAAACACACTGAGAACAAATGAATGAATTCAAACACACTTGAATGCTGGTAACATTTCTCGTGGAACAGCTTTAATTATGCATAGTTTTACAAGCTCGGTTAAAGTAAATAAACTAGTTGAATACAGTTTCTTTTGTTGTATTTTGCTGTGTTATTACTGACCTGTCAGATGTGTTTAGCGCAAACTCACAAAGCAGCATATACACCTCAAGCAATGAATAAAAACAGTGTTGGGCTTTTTGAAATTGACAATTTTTAAAATAAGAAAATTAGTACAGGTATGCGCATTTCAATGAGCACGTTACGTTAAGTAAAACAGGTCATTAACCGAAATGGTCGTTGATCCATCATTACGTGATTGACATAACCTTGTTATAACCTAATAAGGGTTTATCTTATCATATCTTCCTGTTGAGAATCTGTCCTGCCATTGATAATGATAGCAACATAAAATACAATAAATAAACAAACAAACCGGACATTAACATAGTCACATGCTACTGTAATGTAAATAAAGACATTCTCAAAGCATTTTGACTTGCAACATGAATGTGTCACGGATATCACTGGAATCATGATTGGAATGCTGCTGTTTATACAACATACAAAGCCTAAACTCAATACATATCACTCCTTCTAGGAACTACCATGGTTACTGAACAATGTATTCTTCTTTTCCACTTATTGCACATTTTCAAACTGCTCTAATACATAACTTTGTGTACAACACACGCACAGCAATTACACAAACTGTAGAACTAAAAATTGAATAAATGAATAAATAAATCTACCTCTCTGGCTGCACACAACCGAGAGAGAAGGAGTCCACTTGAAAACTCACATTTCCAGAACAGACAATGCAATATCACCTTTTAAACACTTTAAACCTTTAAGCAGAGTACTTTTCCATTTCCTGGCAGATAATCGTGACAGCTAAAAGTGTGCAACAGCGATTGTAACATAGCTCTTACTTCTAGCTTGTACAAAAAATGCAAACAAAGTGTAAAGGTATGACGTAAATAATGTTTATGGCAGTTAAAATACATGTGCCAAACCTTTTTTTAATTTGACCAGCTGTTTACAACGTCCAGAGATTTTTATTTCCTATTAGAAATTATTATTAGTGTTAAGACCTCAGTGGTTAAAGTGAACGGACATTGATCGGATGGTTGGTAAATGGCCTCTGGCAAGGTGGAAACATGCAGGAAACACACATCTGGAACAGGCACAAAGTGCAATCTAAACTTTCAGTGCCAGGAAATCTTACATCTGAACAAAGCCAGAAGGTCTGTACATCTGGACTCCCTGTGCCGGGGGATGAAACTTCTTCGCATTAGGAGGCCATACATCTGGAGTTTTGGCGATGGGGAACTAGGCACTTGAATGGAACAGCTCCAGGTGGCTGTTCATTTGGAATTTTGGAGTATGGAATCATACACCTATAGATACCGGCTAAAGGAGGCTGGTTATCTAAATTTGAGGGTAGCCAGGAAATCAAATGCAGCCTTGTCAGAGGCATGGCAAACCAACTGAGGTTTCAGTTGTGCCAAGTTGGTGCCAAGGAGTATCGCCATTGCCTCGGTCAGGCTCCTGTGATGACCAGGGTAGGCCACATTTACAGCATTTAGTGTAAGCACTATAAGAACCCTGTCCATAGTCCAGCCCCTTGGTACCATATGGTACCACTCCCACACAGCCAATCACGTACCAGATAATGAACATCAGGCTTCCCTATTGTCATCCAGGTCCAGGTATATATTCTTGTTCTGTCTTGTCTCCCTAGTTTGAGCACTTCTCAGGGTGATGACTGGGTCTGTTACATGATGCAGAACAGGGTTGCCTCTGAATTACGCATTTTAAAACAGGGGAAAGCGAATGGATTTAAATAGAGCACAGTTAATGCAGTCATAAGTGGCATTGGTTATTATCTGGTTCCAAAGTCAAAAGGAAAACATGACTGTAGAGAGCACTGCATTATCTTGCAAGATAATAAGAATAATAGTTTGCTAATAAGTTCTCTAAAGCCGTACCCATTAAGTGCTCTGGAAAAAGGTAGACGCAGTTATTGCAAAAGGAAAAGGACACCAAAGTCAAAAAATGAAATATGTAAACTTATAACACGGCGTTTCAGGTAGTAGAGAAAAATTAGGTTTATTAGAATCAAGCCTCAGCAGTACTTATCATAAAACGGAAAGAACTGGGAGAGTATTCTTAACTCTCACTAATAATAACAAGCATGTACAGCTTAGTATACCAACAGGGTTTCTTGGTGTTCATTAAGAGATTCTGGGCCCATATGCTCAGGGCTTTAGTGAGCCATTTTATGCTGCACTGTAACATCACATCATTAGTTGGATTTACTGTCACTTTCGAGTGCCAAACATTTTTAGTGTGTAGAATATGCGGGACATTTACGAAGCTGCTTCCCAGCATGTTTCTTTCTTTCTTGTCTCACAGGCGTCCCCTTGAAGCCAAGGAAAGACATGACCTTTTTAGAGGATCCTCACGGACAACTGGAGGTGACATGGATGTCCAAATTCAATGTGTCTATTGAGCCAGTTCTGTATATTCTGCAGAGGAGATGGAATCATGGCATCCATCCCAGCGAAGACGACGCCTCACCTTGGCACACTGTTCTGATGGTAAGGGAACAACAACATTACTTCGAGCCAAGTTTCCCAAAAAGCATACTTCACACTACCATCATATTTGCCTGGATCAGTACGAATCTTTTATTCCCTCGGTGAGTGAATGTGCATTCTGGTTTTGCTCTTGCAGAGGCAGAAATCAGTCGTGGAGTTTTAGAGCATACTGCTACGCTAGGAAAAATTTTGTGATTAATCACATATCTAAATGATTTTTTTTAGCCTGCACTCTATGACCAACAGTGTATGGCATTTCGTCCGACTTGTAAGACATACAGGGTTGCAGATATGGACAGCTGCCAGATGTTGCAATTTTCTGTAGTAGTTTGACTAGCTTTTTCCTGTAACCATATGCTACTCCGTCAATGCAGTTCTGTCTTGGATGTCAAGTTAAATTCAAGAAGATAAAGTAGAAATATGTAAACACATTATAGTTTTACATTTCAGCAAGGGACCACTACACTCAAAGTTTTTATCTAGAGAGGGTTATACAGAAAATGGCCTGACCCCCACCAGTCCTCTGACCGATGTGACCTAAGGAATGTACTTGACCCGTCAGTCAAAAATAAAGGATTGAAATGTTACATGTCAAAATACCTGCTAAAATGTCACCAAAGGATAGGCTGGGGTTGCTTATAGAACTTAGACAGAAGATTCTTGACTGAAAATCTATTGCAAAAGTAAAGCAAAACATCCTGCTTTGCTTCCGCTCATCCTGGTCAAGTTCGCATTTGAGGATTTTGACCCTAGCTGAAGTGAGGTACACGTAAAAAAAAACCTTTAGTTTTCAAGCCCCACCCAGAATTTGAACCAGTTTCCAGCATGTACATTTTCAGCTGATTATATATTTCCCATTTAAGCTGAATTACCATCTGGGAATGCTTCTAATATCGCTAATATTCGAATATTCAGATATTTCTAGGGACAGATATTTTATTAAACATAGTATTTGTCGCGTTTAAATCATAATATCATTTTTGCAATCAACCTGTGAGTGTCTTTAGTATCAAAGGTTAAGGTCAGACTTATTTCTATAGCGCTCTTAACAATGGAGCATTGTGTCCCAGTCCAAAGACCTAACCGAGCAAACCTGGGGCAGCAGTGGCAAGAAAAATTCCCTAAATGCTATAAGGAAGACTATAAGGTTTAGGTGTTATACATGATATTTAAATTATGTACATAATTAATAGGTTTGTGGTAACTTTAAATAAACGTAAGCGGAATAGAATTACAGAGAAAACATGGTGTGAGAGATGCACTAATTGCTCTTTGTGACTAGAGGAATTGGGTAAATGAGCTACTGTTAGTTTGACTGCATAAACCTTTTGACAAACTGTTCCACAAATGTGTAATAACAAATGTCTGATTTGACAATTGTACTTATTAATTTTCTTCCATTGAAGTACAGAGCAAAGTCCCTCAGTACAAAAATAATTACAGTGCTAATGTCCAGTGCTTCTCTGTATCTGTTTGGTTATCACAAGCATGAGTGGCTTTGACAAAAAGAGTACTGATGCAGGGATCAACAGCACCCCCTAAACAGTCCTTCGATGGACTGGTGCCCTTTTAAGGTGCCATGCTTGTCTGCAAATTCCAGAATAGACTGGACTGTCTATAACCGTGACCAGTTTAAGTACTTCTCACATCCACATGGGTTTACTCCAGGCATTCCACTACCCTCCATCATGCTTAAGACTTGCGTTTGGTCAGTTGTTCAGTCTAAATTGACCTGATGCGAACGTGACTGACCAGTACTGATGTAACCTTGTTTCCATCACGAATACACGTTGATGCCAAACGTGTCGTTAAATAGAATACAAAAATTAAGTGAGCTTCATTATTAAATTGCATTAAAATATTAAATAGACTTTTGGGCAGCACAGTGGCTCGGTGGAAGAAGGTCCCGGGTTCAATTCCAGGGTGGAGCAGTCTGGGTCCTTTCTGTGTACAGTCTGCATGTCCTCCCCGTGTCTGTGTAGGGTTACTCCGGGTACTCCGGTTTCCTCCCACAGTCCAAAAACATGCGTGTTAGGTTAATTGGTGTCTCTAAAGTTGCCCTTAGTGTGTGACTGTGTGCATGACTGTGTGTGTGCACCCTACGATGGGTTGGCATCCCATCTAGGGTTGTTTATTGCGCCCAGAGTTGCCAGGTGTGCACTGGCTGGCCCTTGACCCTGTGTGGATTAAGCGGAAGATAATAAATGAATGAATAAATAAACTTTCATGCTTAGACCTTGCTTAAACATCGCTTGCAAGTCTTTGACTGTTTGAGTTCATTGACCCGTAGGCATCACCAAACACATGCTGAAGTGGACCAGTTTTGTGCTTTGCATTCTGTGGTAAACCCTCTGAGATCATGCTGGTGTATTCTTCATTTTACAGCCTACACCCTGGAATGGGTAATTTTTCCTGTTCAGCAGATGACAGCTTGTTTTTCTTTTTTTGATTGAAAGCATTCTTCACTCATCCACTTCTTTTGTCTCCGACTGATGTATGACGAATTCTTCAGATGGTACGCTTTGCTGGCACTGAAACGCAACTGATCGTGTCGTGTTCAGAGCCATCAACAGAGTCCAAATCTAGAATCAGTCCTACACGACTGGTACATGAAATAATGATGCATCGTTCGAAGTATGCAGCCAACATTCCAGTTGAGCCCTTTGAAATCGAGTAAATTAAAAACCCTGCGCTGTATGGTTGGCCATATATGGATGTACATGCCCTAAATTAAAACTGACATTCTGCTCTTTATAGTCATTGCTTCATTTCAAATCGAAATCCAACGTGCTAAAGTGGGCCAAAGAAACAGTAATTGTGTCAGTGTCCGAGTGCAGATTGTATGCTTTAGTGGATACTCTCTGAGAGGCTCTGAGCTCATCCAGGGACAGGATTTCAACAGCCCCTAATTGGGGCTTTAAATTTCAAACCAAAGATCAAGACGCTATTGAAACAAATAGTCCATTGTCATCTCCGTTTTCTTCCAATAGAAACTGCAGAGTAATGGATGGGAGCGTTTAAATGGTGCTTTTCAGCAGCTCTAAAGAGATCTCCTTGCAAACTATCAGCTGGTCATTAGAGCATTGATAGAGTTCTTTCATCCGAGTTGTATTAATCAAATCTGCCACGGTCTCTTCTCCTGCCAGACAATGGAAGAACGTGCTGTGCTGAAGGAC
>JAUZSU010118014.1:12905-26296 GCA_034780255.1 Parotocinclus maculicauda
GGACGTGCGTCCTCACAGGTGGTACCAGTTTCGGGTGAGCGCAATCAACAGTCAGGGCACACGTGGCTTCACCACTCCCAGCAAGCACTTCTTCTCAACGCGAGGTAACGTCTTAGCCTTTTCTAAATCTTTAGTAATGATTTTGAATATTTACTGGTATTTTGATCGAGCAAGTGTGCACATTAAGTGCTATGGACAGGTCCTCAGCAAGATGGGCACAGCTTTAGTACAGTTTGTGCTGGGACAGTGCAGAGTGAGAGGAGTTATGAGGAGTTACAGAGGAACGTGCAAATCCTTCGCAGCCGTTCAGCAACTCTTGAGACAGCCGCCTTTGTAGAACTGGCCTGCCTCAAACCAAAGCAGTCCACAGCCTGTACATCATCGCTGCCTGAGCCACTCAGCTCTCTCACACTCCCATGTACGCACACACCCAAACACACACACACCCCATCTCTCATGCTGAGAGTTTGGCGAGTTGACATCGTGTCAGATATTAAACGAGTTGAAGTACAAGGGGAGATGGTCTGAAACAGACTTTTCCATGGACGCAGTAAACAAACACAGAGACAAAAAGAGAGCATGCTTAATATAGAGCTTTCTTAGCATTGTTTCTTTTAATATGTCTCTCTAATATTTTGCGGTCTAATCAAGATTCTTAAGGACATGGTTCACATTATCCCAGACCACAGGGGTGCTTAATTTGGCATGATCCAAAATGTAACCTATTGAAAGGCCAAGTCAGAACTCTAATAACTTGCAGACTGAAGCCATCACCACTAATGACCTGAATCAGTTTTCATTTCATTATTAAAGATTACCAGCACTCTAACTGACATGGCATTTGGAAAGAAAAACAGCTGAAAGCTTTTTGTTGATGCTTTTGGTTATTATTTTGGCCATTTCCACTGCTAGATGCATCTTGTCATGTTTTCACGTTTTGCCAATGTCTGTGCCAAGCACAGTTCCTTATGGGGCAGAGCTTAGTGTAAGAAATAACCTATGAAGCACAACTTATTATGTAAGTTATTATGAAACCTATTATGAAGTTCATCTTATCACTAAGCATAGTTTATTATGAATTACATCTTATTATGAAACACAGTTTATCATGTATCACAGCTTATTACAATGCACAGTTATTCATGAAGCACAGCTTAGTGTAAGGCAGAACGTATGATGAATCACAACTTATTATGAAACACAGTTTATCATGTATTACAGCTTATTATGAAACACAGTTTATCATGAATCACAGCTTATTATGAAACACAGTTTATCATAAATCACAGTTTATTATGAAACACAGTTTATCATGAATCACAGCTTATTATGAAACACAGTTTATCATGAATCACAATTTATTATGAAACACAGTTTATCATGAATCACAGCTTATTATGAAACACAGTTTATCATAAATCACAATTTATTATGAAACACAGTTTATCATGAATCCCGTCTTATTATGAAACACAGTTTATCATAAATTACAATTTATTATAAAACACAGTTTATTATGAAACATAACGTATTGTGAAGCACAGCTTATCATGAAGCACAACTGATTATAAATTACATCTTATTATGAAACACCGGTTATTATGAATCACAAACTACTATGAATCACAGCTTATTATGTATCATGTTATCATGAAGCACAGCATATTCTAAAGCACAGTTTTATTATCAGTCATAGCCTATATAAGAAGCACAGCTTATTAGAAATCACAACTTATCATGAAGCACAGCTTATTCTAAAGCACAGTTTATTATTAAGCACAGCGTGTTATAAAGCATATCTTATGAAGCATTGTTTGCTAGGAAGCACATCTTTTATGAAGTACAGTTTATTGATATATACACCTATTATAATGCACAGCACAGTATGCGTCTTAAGTTGTGGAACAGAACTTATGGCAACTTATATTGAAGCATAGTTTATCATAATTAATTATTTTTTTGCACAGCTTGTTCTGAAAATTGATTGTCAGTTGGGCTAAAAAATTTAAGCATAATGTCCCGCTTCTTTTATTCAGGTAATTTTAAGGAATTTAACATTTAAATATATTTTATACTTATATTATACAAGTTATGGACCTAGGTGGATATGGAAGCAGGTACACAACTATTATTTCCTACATCCCCCAAATTGTGCCTTTCAGCATTTAAACTGTTAAGCAATCAAATGTGGTACGTTTTTATTATTATCATAATAATTATTATCGATTTATGGAATGTTTAAGTAAATAAGGAGGTATTCAATTAAATGCAGAGTTGCTCAGTTGCTCAGTCAATTCACTTTTGTTATCACACACATTTTTTCACAGTAAATGTGATGTTTTTTAGTTATTACTGCCTAAAAGTCTGAACTGCCTGTATTATAGGCAGGGTGTAAAAAACCGTTAGTAGTGTTGTTTTAGAATCAAGATCATATTTGCAAGAGAACTCATCTGTATAAATATATGCCATTTTTACTCCTAAACAGGATGTAGTTATAATAATAATAATAATAATTATAATAATAATAATAATAATAATCATTATAATTATCATAATAATAATAAATACATTGCAATAAATACAATTACCAATAGAAACACATAAAAACCAACAGTTTCTTTACAAATGCTAAAATCTGCTAAAAATAAATGTTTTAAGTCCTTTTTTGAAACTTTTAACAGTCTGTGATACCCTCAAATAATCAGGAAGGGTTTTTTACTTGCTGTGCACCTTGGACTGATCAGAACTTCTTGCAAATTATGCTCCTCTTTTCTCATTCTGTTTTTTTAATAGGAATGGTTGATGCATTATGTGATGATGCAGTCATTCCTGGAACAGATTACAGATGATTTAACATTGAAATGTATATTTTACACGTTGAATTTGACAACCGTTCAAATTCCAGTCCAATTCTGAGTCCAATTCTGAAGTAGTCTATTTAACAGCACAGCCTGTTATGGAACATAACTTACTATAGAGTACAGGTCAATATAAAGTACAGCTTATTATGAAGCACAGAGTATTTTGGCATAATTATGGAATTACATTTAGGCAACCGTTTCCTGCAGCCCGAATTAAAGATCAGTATTAACATCAATACTCAAAAACAGTTGGAGGGCCTTTCACCATATGGCTTTCTTTCTCATTCCTTGAGGTCACAAAACATGCAACTTTCATCAAATTGCCATGAGACATATGAGTGCCGGGGGTGTGGGGTGCATGAAGAATGCTGAAGGTCGTAGGTCACGTGCGGAGTTGCCATTGCTCAAGGATATGTGGAGATGAAAGGTTCTTCCTCGGAGGCTGTATGAGTCAGTGAGGAAAAATCCAAGTGACAGTTTTTCCGCCTGCGACCTTAAAGTGGGCACCGGGGCCATATGTGTGCTGATCGGGGGTTGCCTCTCAACACCAAATGAACCCTTTGTTTTAGTAAGGATGCTGAGAATAACTGACTTCAGCAGGGCATGGTAAACAAATGGGAGACGTTCAAAAGGCCACCCTAAAGATATAACGGCTATGGTAATGAGTTAAACAGACTAGGCTTTGAGCTACAGAAGGAAATCGTGTATAGAAAATTTAATATACACTCTCATGCTTATTGTAGGTGAAATCAGATTTTTTACCCTTGAAAGCAAAATTCGTTTCAGGTGAAATCCTAGAAACCTGGAGACTGCTGCAGAGTCCCAGCAGTTTGACCCAGTCTGCAGCAGTGGCTATACCAAAATTTAGAATACACTAGCTAGTACTTACATTTACATTTAGTTATTTGGCAGATGCTCTGATTTAGGGAGACATGTGCAAACAGTTGGGGGTACAATAATGCAAGTACTAAAGAAGCTATAAATTTCGTTTTACAGGCCATGTTTTGGCCCGATCAGAGTCCAGATTTGAACCCTATAGAAGGTATTTTATCTCACATGAAACCAAAGACCCTGGGAAACATTTGTCAACTCATCAACTATTTAAAACCATTACCATCGAACTAGGGGTGGACGATACGGTAAAAAAAATCTAACCTCACAATATTTAAAGAAATTTCACTATGAACAATATTTATCACTGTACATGATCATAGACAAAAGGGTTACAGAATATTGCAAATTATTACAAATATTATACCATACTTAGTAAAGTGATTTATTTTGGAAAAGTAAAGTGAGTTTTGAAGTTTATTTAAAATATGCTACACCTAATCCAATTAAACATTTGACTTACTACACACTTTATAAAGAAACATGCAGTTGGTCAGTGTTCATTAAGTACAGAAGATTTCCTCAATATGCTCAGAAAAGCATTATATTGCCCAGCCTTAAGTATAACAATTTTTTCTTATTGTCATGTGCTCAAAAAAAACTAAATTCATTTCCCACATCAATCTGCACTAATTACAACATAAAGAGAAATATTATACAATACTTAGTAAAGTAAGTATACAAACCCTTTGCTGTCACACTTAAAATTTAGATCTGGGGGTTTTCCATTTCTCCTGATCAGCTTTGAGATGTTTCAATACCTTGCTGGGGATCCACCAGTGGTAAATTCAGTTGATTGTACATGATTTCAAAAGACACACACCTGTTTATACAGTATAAACTCTAAGAATAAAATGTTATGAACATCCAGGACTCTGCTGGCCATCCCTCTGGTGTTTTTTATCAGACTAGAGAATCTTGTTTCTCACAGTCAGAGAGTCCTTTAGGTGCTTTTTGCAAAATCCAAGTGGGCCTTCATGTGTTTTCTTCCATTTAAGAATTATGGAAGCAACTGTGCTCTTGGGAACTTTCAGTGCAGCAGATGTGGTATTGGGTGCAGATTGATGAGCTGGTGGTGGGGTGGAGGGTAGACTCAATGTATTTTTTTTATTTTAGCACAAAGTCTAAATATGTGAAATGGTATTGTAGGAAGAACAGAGGAAGAGTAACAAACTAAATTAAATGGACAGAGCATTGTGCAAGGGTTTGTTTCAAGACACAAGACTTCTGCAGAAGGAAGAGGGACACTGGGCGATTCAGACTGGTATGGGAAGCTCTTTCCCCCAATGAGGATCCAGTTCACTGAGACATGGCGATCTGGCCTTGAGAGAATAGTTAGATATCAGAAAAAGATGCTCTGAACCTGAGGAGTTGGCATACAGGTTTGCAGTTCAGAATCAAAGAATTTATTGTGAATAACATGGAGAGGGTTATTTAGAGACATGCAAAGCTTGGACAAGAGTTTTACATTTTAGGAGTGATCTCAGTAAATTAAACTGCTGACAAAATTGGGGGAAATTTCATAATGAAATAATAAAATAGCCCCTAATTAAATATCCTAATTTGTGTAAGCAGTGTAGTTAGCAGGTTGTAACTCAGATTGGCAAGAGCATTCTGAATGCTCTGTAGTGAAGCTATGGAACATGGAGACAGACCAGCAAGCAAGAGATTGCAGTAATTTAGTCTGGAAATGATGAGAGCCTGTGTGAAGATCTGGACCATTTCTGTGGACGTATGCTTCAGAGGTTGCACAGAAGAAATCTGCTAGATCTGGTGGTTGATGTAATGCGGTTAGAAAAATTGAGGTTGCTATCCAAAATACATCAAGGTTCTTTGCTGTGTTGGCTGCAGAGACAGTGTGACTTTTTATATTGATCAAGAGGTCTAGCCTTTGCTGGGAGGAACACTCTATGATAATACTAAAGTATTGGGCCATATCTTTTAATCACTGTTTATTCATGTGTTTTTTTCAGTCCCATTGCCACATGTATAAAATAGCACTTAAAAATGCAGTCTGCTTTTGCAAACATTTTTAAAAGAATGTGTTGTTCTAACTGATTTTGAGTGTGGTACTGTAATAGAATGTCAACGCTGCAACAAGGCAGTTTGTGAAATTTCTTTCTGCCTAGATATTCCTGTGAGAGGTATTATTGAAAAGTGGAAGCGTTTAGAAAGCACAGATGCATAGTTCATAAAAGTCACTAACGTTGTGCTCACTCAGCAAACGCAGAGTTCCAAAGCTCCTTTGGCTTTAACATCAGCACAAAGCACCAGGAGCGTCATGGAACGGCAGGGGTGTCCTTGCCATATGCACACGAGACTTGGGTGGTGTTAAGCACACTGCCACTGGACTCTGGAGCAGTAGCAATGAGTTCTATGGAGTGACAAATCACATTTCTCTAACTGGACATATCTGGTTTTGGAGAAAGCCGTTTTCTGTTCCAGCATTACTGTTCCCCAGTGCATAAAGCATAAAACCCTGACCTCAACCCAATCAAACACCTTTGGGGTGAACTATAACAGACATGGACAAAAAGTCCCAAAAATCTTTTATAAAGTCTTCCTAGAAGAGTGTAAGCTGATTTGGCTACAAAGGGGGTACAAACTCGATATTAATGACTCTGGATTTAGAATGGGGTGTTATGAAATCGCATGTAGGTGTAATGCGTAGGTGTACAAATACACTGCTCACAAAAATTTGGGGATATTTTAAAGTGAATATGAAGCGATTAAAAAAAATAAGCATTTTATTTAATTAAACAAGATCGTCAGAAAAGGAAATTAAAAGTCACAGAAAGTTGTTCGATTATGTAAATGAGATGCAAATTCAATTATCGTGATTGAGTAGTGATATATTCATGGGGAGAACAGAAACATGTCAAACTGGATGAGAGTGTCACACATTGACTGACAGTAGGGTGTATGGTCACCCAAAACTGCCAAAACACACGTCCAGCAGTTCTTGTGGAATCCTATTCATATTCATTTTGAAATATCCCCTTATTTTTATGAGCAGTATACTTTTGTCCATGTAAGGCATGTCAGGTCTATTTTGTTCATATAGTGTGTCAGGTGATGTTTTTACCGTCCAGGAATATATGTCACAAAGGCAGGTAGATACTTTTTGAGAACCTTGGAAGGTGGAAAGAGGGAAAGTAACGGTGAGTATCACCTGCCTGGTAGTGATATGAGAGATTGTGGTGACCTAGTGCTTAAGGTATTGGACTATGGACCACAAGGTCCAGGGTACAAATTTCACCTCTGCCACAGTTGGGTTTGTAAGATTGCACAATTGCTTGGATTGTAAGATTGCATTAATTGTAAGTTGCTCTGGGATGAAGTTTTGTCTGCTTTTGCCTTTTCAAGACAGCTAAACATTTACCTAAAATTATACATAAGCTTATTAAAAATGTAATTTTGTAATTATACAGATTTTTTTCCAGTGGTTGTGTTTTCTTTTTTATTTAGCAGGTGTAAAATGTTTTATGACAAACGCAGAGCATCTCAGAGCAGACCTCACGCATCCTCTGTGATATTTCCCCCCACAAGGGACCCCAGATTGGAAACATGAGTTTAGAGTATAGGTAGAACAGGGGCTGCCCAAGAGCTGATCCCTGGCAAACTCCTTCAGCAGAAATTTAGAACTAATTAGCAATTAACCATTAATTAATGAAGTTAATAATTTTGAAAGTGACTTACACTTCACCAAAAACTGTAGCAAAAGCAAAAAATATATATTTTTATTTAACAAACTTGCTTTCCAAGACCTTACAGACTCAATTTCTTATAATCAAACCACTCAAATGTTCTTTAAGCATAATAATAGTTTCCTTCAGAGTCTTACTTTTGCACATTGAACAACCTCCATTTTCTGCTTGAAAAATGCCTTTCCATTTTTTCAATTGAATTCATACACTTTTAATTTTGGGTGGAAGTTTTGTTTGTTTGTAGTATGCAATAAAATGCCTTATACAAAGGCAATTTGGGCTGATACTGGAACCACCTACTAACATGCCTGTCTAATGTTATTTTCCATTGAGTATCTTTTAGAAACAGGGTGTGGACCTGTATGGATAGAGTCCATTATACTGAATTTACTGGTTGGATAGCGGGGAATGGGTATTAAAAACCAAGAGTCATAGTGGGAATTTAATAGTAGGAATCAGAACTGCAGGGTTTGGCCGTACTTCATTATTTTATTAGTAATTAGAATAGGGCAAATAGTGATGTCACTGTTTAGGTTCCACAGCTTTGAGCCAGTCACATATAATATACAAATTATTAGAGGATGATGAGGTCGTGTCTACACTTGTCCAATCAGTGATAGTTTATTTTCAGTGACAAGATTGCCCTTCTAACTGCTGGTCTGTTAACTATGCTGACAAGGATTACATAAACTGTGATTATAGTTGTATTTTGAGAGGTTTGGCTACTAGTAAAAGACTGAAAACATGACAAGAATATGACTCAGAATGAACGACTGCCATGATGAATGTGAGCTGTTGTAAATTTTAGAGTTAAACAGCCAAAGTGTTATTATTAGATTGCAGGACAACACTGGGGCATATAGAGATATACCTGAATTTTCATTTATTCTGATATTTTACATGAAAAGAAATAACAAAGGATGTAAATACATTAAAAGCATTTTTGTATTAAACATTGAAATTCTTTATTTGAAGCCACTATTAAAATTTTATATGAAGATTGTTCTTATTTACAGTTTTTTAACAACATAAATGTTATTGACTACAAATTGTGAAATGATTTCAAACTACCAGAATTTTTATAGTTAATCCCCTGCTGCTGAGACTGAAGGTGTCAGGAGAGTGATGGATACAAACAGTATTTTAAATTATTCTCTTAAGTTTTTTAACCATTAGATTTATTTTTAAGTCTTTTTCAGACTTTCTCACTACCTCACACACAGTCCCTCATTCACCAGCATATTGAGTCCTCTCGCCTGTCTTGTCATTTCTTAATCTCTGCTATTAAAAACCCTTGTAAAGCAAGAATATAGACAACATTTTTAAAAGTTTTTAGAGTTCAAGCTTTTGTCCCATAAACTCTGTTTGCTATCTGTGTTTGTCTCCTCTCTGTTGCCCAACCTGACATGAACCTAATTTCTCTTAGGTTCTCTTAGGTCTAAACCTAAAGCCTATATAATATCATTTCTTCCATCATGGACTTGCAAAGTACTTTAGTATGTACCATTAAAATACATGTAATACATTTCTATAAAATAGTATTTCCTGATATTTTTAAATAGTTTCTCTTTCTCATAGACTCATTAAATATTAATCAACGAGCATTGTTAACTGAATTTGTAGTTTAGTGACCATGCCTTCATTGTCGCAGTGGTTTGACATTTACAGTTTTGTGTAGATTATGCCAGTGACAATGGATCTAACTTATATTGTACTTCTGTGGATGTTTAAAGCCTAGCAACATCCCATAATATTGTGATGAGGTGTGGCTGCTATAAAATGAGGAGCAGATTGAAACTGTTCTGTGTATATATGGGTTTAGACAACATAGCATCGACACCCAGGGCTTAGCTGTGTTGTTATATGGAAGGCATGTTAACCCCACCCAGCAGCTTAAGACTGATTCTCCATTTATCATATATCTGTTCCACCTAACATTCATCACTCCAAAAAATGCACACACACACACACACACACACACACACACACACACACACACACACACACACACACACACACACACACACACACACAGTCAGCTCAAGAGTTACTGGCACCCTTAGAATTGATGAGTGGAAAAAGTCCTTGTGGGAAAAAACCTTATCAGCATAACAGCAGTGTCAGAAATGTACAGTATAAAAAATATGGAACACTCCTCAGTACAGAACTTCTCCAGATCATCCAGGGTCTTTGGTCCATTCTTATAAACTCTCCCCTCTTGTTCTGTCCTTCAGTTTTAAATTGGGTTTAGGTCATGGAACAGTGGTGGCCATGTCAAGATGAATTCTGTTTTTATTAAACCGTACAATTTGGATTTGGGTATTCATTTTAAATCTTTATCCTACTCAAGGATCAATTTGTGCCTTATCTGTTTGGTAGAGGCAGACAGGTTTTTAATATCTCCTAGCACTTGTCATGGACGAGTTATCAGGTGCCTTCCGAGGAAACACATCACAGGTCCTTATAATACAAAATCAGAGAGACTTTACCATACATAAAAGAATGTTGTCTAAGTAAGTGACCATCCTGTATACATGGATGGCGAGTGGCAGCCTATGGGATGGAGATGTATATTAGAGATGCCATAGCTGTGACAAAAGGTACCATATTATTTTATTTTTTTTGTTTAAGTGTTAAGCATGCTTGTCAAGGTCAAGGCCGCAGCAAGGGTCCAGGACCAGTCATTGAAACCAAAGCTACAGTCGAGCATGTCCATAAAAGGGTTGTGCAATATTGAGCCAAAATCTTTCTATATGTTGTGGGATATGATAATTAGACAATACTTTGCATTCTGTTTTTTTAAAGTCTTACATTGTATTATTTTGCTCTTGTTAATATGATATTGATTGTTGCTGTTTACATGTATTTTACCACCAAAAACAATATATTGTTCTTCTCATTTAAACTCCTGCGGCACAAAGCAAAATGTAAACTTCACAACTGCTCTCACAAGATGTTTCAATAAATAATTCACCATTGTGCTTTTGACCTTGTAAAGCGATATAAAAACAGGAAAAGGCATTTCGTTATATTTTTATTGTGAGATGCTACTTTGCAATTTTTATTATTAAATTTCTACTTACCAAGTGTGTCAATAATTCTGAAGCTGTCTGTATGTTTTTCTCGCGCATATGGCCTGCTGCGCTGTAGTGCAGGCATGTGGAAACATTCCATATGCGGTGCAAACCATTAAACGCCATAAAGGCGAAAAAGATAAATTGAGATCCGTTCCCTATGTATGATGTTCCTATTGATATTTAATTGTAAATCCGGCAAATTTTTACAAATCCTCTTGATCTCTTAATGACCCCTTTGCGTTTTCTTTGAATTATTAGCTGGCAGGTTAAATAACTTCCATTTATTGGGTGTTACATCCTACAGCGCTCCTTCCTCTGGTTTTATGCAAAAATAACTAAAAAGTGAGCACAGTGCTATTAAACAACATCGTCTGTGACGTTTAGATGTCTCTCATGTTGATCATTATGAACTTTCGTACTCTGTGATTTGTATCCTTCTCTGCTTCTCTGGCTTGCCTGAACGCTCTCCGTTCCCTTTGGCAGCAGGTCACACGGGGAGAATGCAGGCAAATGTTAAGTGAGACAGCCGTGTGAAATGCTTGTTCCTTCTCTCCCCTCTGCAGACCCGTTCCCCCCTGAGAAGCCTCAGAATGTCAGGGTTGAGAACCAGACGGCGAACGCCGATGGCAGGGTGAGCGTGCTGCTTCGCTGGGACCCCCCTGGAGAGGGAGACCTGCCGCTGCACCATTACAAAGTGACCTGGAGTGGCCTGAGCTGGAAAGAGAGCAGCAGGGTCGCAGACGGGGTAAGGCTTCCCCAGCGTAGCTTATATCTCATCTCAGCCAGAGCAGTGTCCTCTAGCCCTGGCTCCGAACGCTACACATATTTTTCTGTCTCACCTTCGCTGCGAGCCAGCAGGGGTTTTGCATTGAATATGACTTTTGTGAGTGGAAAATGCGTTTTGCAGAAAAACGAGCACTTAAGAGCTGTGCCAGAGCCCAATGAGGTCCTTCGAGGTTCTTTAACTTCCGCAGCTGCTGAGGTTTATGAATTATCTATTTGTATCCTTCACTTACAAAAGTCATCTGGCACCTGCAAAGATCGCGGAGATATCCCCTGACTGTTATTCCGTCAAAGGAAACCCTAGTTAAATCGTAAAAAATTTATCTTTATAGCTTCTCCATGCCTGTTCACGCGCACTTGGCCACTCTTGGCTTGCAGGTGTTGGACTCATGCGCACCACCTGCGTTCTAATAAAGTGAGAGCCAGTGTATTTATTTATCCGCAAAGCCTATAGAACAAAGACGCCATCTGCTCTTGTGATCGACGTATTTTACTGTAACCTAAGGACTCTCCTTGAAGCCGCAGCCCTCAAATGGTTTTGATTAGGTAATTTGTTTTTACAGTGCAATAACTTCGGGGTTCAAGACAGCCATTAGTTTCACTGAACAGTAGCCTGTAACGAAGAGCTATTTTGAAGAAGCTAAACAATTTTTTGAAACACTATTTAAAGCCTATAGAAACCATCAAGCCTCAATTCAAACCACCTGGGCTTGAGAACGTATCCAAAAAGGACAAAGCAGTTAGACCACCACATTATATCCTTGTCATCTGAGCATAAAATGAGCTCAAACGTATGCGCCATTTAACCCAACGACCACTTTAGTCCAACATAAGTATTAAACTCTTTTCTCGCTCATTTGTTCAAAAGGTTAGGTTAACAGAAGACGAGGAGTTGATGGCGGAATATTTTAATGACGTACAGAACCGAGAAGAGCCAATTCCGCCTTTTTAACGGCTGACTGAAAGACCACTCGCACCCCCTTAAAATCTCGTAACGTTTTCATTCCATCTTCCTGATAGAAATGGCAGCCGGATCATCCAGCCCAAGATTGTTAGGAATTTTTACAAGCGCTCTCTACATTTCCACATTGAGGAGCAGCAGGCACGGCAATTCCAGCCACATATTACTCCAATTACCGAGCATCAGAGCAGGCTAGACTCTGGTGGTAAAGGTCTACAATATACTATGTGTGAAGTCTTCCCTCACACCCGAGTTATCAGCTCCAGGCTTTGCCTCTCTACACGACTTAAGGAACGACTTTGCTTTCCTTTATACACACAGTATAACTTTCCCTGACCTCATCAGCGAGAAAAAAATCTGCCAACTGCTGGGCAGGACTTACAGAATGTTAGGCCACTTGTTATGAGGCACACACTATGAAAATGTTTGTGTTGGAGCCCGAAGCATTTGCGCAGAATACTCACCGGAGGTCAAGTTGAATTTTTTTGAATACCACATGTAAAAGGAAGCATTGAGTGAACAAGTTTGGACTGGACTGTGGATTTATAACGTTACCAATAGAGAAATGAAAAATCTTGAGGTGAATATATATTTCCAAAGACAGAAGCAGGGCTGATCTGATGATATGATATAAATATCATAAATACATATGTCAAGCTGTACTTTAACCAGTGGTAAAAGGTCAATAAGTAAAAGTTTCAAGTACTAAAGTACTTTTCGGAAAACCCCAATTTGATGGTATGGAAAATGCGAATGAAAAAAAAGTGTTTCTTACATTTACTTTGATTTCATTGCACACATTATGAATGCAGGATCTTTCATGTTTGTTATTGATCATAAGTAATAATCATTAATGCCTGAATAAACGTTCATGCTTGCATTTAAGACCTGCAACACATTGCAAAAAAATGTTGGTACAGGGGGATTTTGAGGCTAGTAATGAGTTTAAAATGAATTTAAAACCTGCATTCATCAATAGCTGATATAACCACATGGGCAAGGGATTACTTTGGCCAACCTTTGTCAGGCACTGCAATAAGTAACATTCGCAAATGCCATTTTCAACTTTTGTTTACAAAAAGGAAGCCTTATGTTAGTCATGTCCAGAACA
>JAUZSU010118015.1:0-18947 GCA_034780255.1 Parotocinclus maculicauda
CACTATCAATAATTCTTCATTAATTAAATTACATTATTTACACTGCTATTACTGATCACAAATTGGCCAGGCAAGTGGATTTAACCCATTAACTGCCAAAAATTTTTCTGAACACTTTTTACTTTGTTTCTGTCCGCCTACATCCCATTCCATCCCATCAGTTGGTAAGTTCCAAATTATTTTTCCTTTGAATAAAACTTTAGTCCTGTCAGTCTCCCTTATTTCCTGCCATCTTGAACTTGATTAAGTGAGTAAAATATATTTGAATGTTAACTACAAAAATGTCTTAGTATTTAATGCCATTAAATGGCTGAAATGTACATTTACATCACTTACAAAATTGAGTTTCAGTTCTTTGAATACTTCTTAGTAAATTAAAGTTAAGAGATTGAGATCCCAACGGTGGCAGCTTGGCAATGCTTGCACTTGAACCCTATTTAAAAGTATCCCTGGCCAAAATTCACTAATATCATAATAATATCATTAAAAAGATATTTTAATTTTGGACCACCTGTGGTAACATTATAAACACTCTGCTTTCTAATATTTCCTAAACTAGGTCAGGAACTCTATTCTACTGTCAGGTTGTGTTGTTTTATTTTCACTCTGCCAGCTCTGGTTCCAGGCTAGTAAGTATCAACCTCTAGAAAGCAAGGGCATGTTGTGCAGTGATTTGCCCTTTTCTGTGTTCAGTTTTATTTTTCTAAGCTAGCAGATCTTATGTTTCTGTGTAAATGCTTGATAGACCTCATCCAAATACACGGTCTGACCTTTACCCAATCGGATGGACTCTACATTCATTCAGTGTTTCTCTCTAAGGGTTCCTCTGGCCACAGGCACAATGCCACAGTAAATAAAGCACTTCTGACAGTTAGCCAGACTCCAGTGTATATTCATTTTAGTCACTGTCACTGTATTCTGGATGAAAGACCAGAGAAACTGGGGAAGAATAGGCACACATGTCTAATTCTGAATTTGTATAGCACATTTGCAGCTATAAAAAAGGGCAGCCAACAAAACCCCCTCCTACCACCACACACACACACACACACACACACACACACACACACACACACACACACACACACACACACACACACACACACACACTTTACTTTCTATTACTTTGGGGACATTCCATTGATATAATGATTACTGTAGATAATTTATGATAAACCTGCACCTAATCCAAACCTTAATCTCATTAACCTACAGTAAATAAAAAAAAATGTTTGGATTTACTTTATTCAATTTACTAGTTGATGAATTCAACCCCATAATTGGACAAGTTAAATCAGGCATTCACTCAAGTCTGGATTTGGCTGGTTTATGATTATATCAACACACAAAGTTACACTGAAGCTAGGCATATACACTCACATTGGCCAATTTAGCATAATCAACCTAAAATGTCTTTGGACCGTGAAAAGAAATACACAGACCTTCTTGAGGTTTTTCACAATTGAAATATTCATATTACAGATTTACATAAAAATGAATGAGTGACTTGCTAGTAGCATGTTCAGAGTCATTACACATTAGGGATTGGTGAAGCTTTTCTAATATTTGGATATCCATTTGGAAATGCATTGCTTTTGAGTAAGAAACAGTTTATTTATTTTGAACATGCAGCCATGCATTTAGATTATGGTGTGCCGTGATCTGGAATATTATTAATTAAATATGATAGTGTAATGCGGTGTACTAACAGCAGTGTGAATCTAAACTGTTCTATAAATACAAATAATTTGGTGATTAAAACATGACAAAACCTTTTTGTTAAAAGAGGACAAAAGTCTATGTTCATTTTTTCCCATCTTTCTCTAACCATAGTTAAAGATCTGCCTGTTTTAATAAATTTATATTTTTCTATATACAGTTTGTTATTTGTTCTAGAGTGAATTGTAAGATCATGTGTTATTACCTAGCATCTTCATGCTACAGTTCATTGCATTGTTATTATTTTGTCTTGTTAGCCTGTCTATCTTGTATTGCCTGTTTAACCTGTTTATCTAGTGTAAGTGCATTTAATCATTTAGCAGACAACTTAATCCAGGGAAATGTACAATTTATACCATTTTATAATCCAACCCAACAGCCTGGAAGAGGTGGGATTCATAATCCAGTACATTAACTGCTAGCATGGGAGTTCCAGCCTTTTGCCACCTGTTAGACATGTTTGGCCTTCATGTATGTAATTTTGTTAGATAACGTGGTGTTGTTTCATTATGTGTTTCACTTTCTTAAATAAAGTCCAATTGGACTTACATCCTGCCTTGAGCCCTTAAAATGTGACAGGGAGAGACAAGAGACAACCTGACAACTCCTCACACCATTATGTGTTTTTCACAAAATTACTTAAGGTAAAAAATAAAACATATCAAACACAAAATAAAGCAGTGCACTAGTTCTACTTTGTATTCAACTTTTTGTTAAAGTAACATGTTTATGTGTATAATCATAGGTTATGATTATACCACAAAGTTATCCTGCAAAGGATTCAGAGGAAACAAAGGACATTTCCGTTCTTTCACACAGACACACCTCTTTAGTTTTATTTTCACTTTTCTTTTCAGTAATTAGAATGTCACAACTCTCAAAGATATGTCCACACCTGTGTAATTGACCCTTGCAGTCTCAGTGTGGGTGACAGCAGGTGTCATAACCTGCCGCTCATCCTCCAATTAACACAGCTTAGCCTGGACTAGCCTGAGAAAGACTTGCACAAAATCAAGCTGTCGCCAAGCTGGAGCTCATGTGATAAGGCACCTTGGCCTTGTGGTGCAGATGGTTTATGTGTGTGTGTGTGTGTGTGTGTGTCTGTCTGTTGAAAAACGAGATAGAGATAAAAGGACAGGGGAGGAATTTGAGACCTTACAATAAATGGTTGAGCAAATTTTTACACACTGGGGTTTTCATTTGAGCTCTGTATTAGCATGATTGCCTGTAAGTACTTGTTGCACTTCTATATGCGGTCAGTTCTTTACGTTGCAGAACATTACTAGCTAAATCACATTTTTCAAAATAAAATCAATTTCCTACTTATCCAGCAGCAGGCCAACCTGAGATAAGTCAACCTTACCTCCAGATAAGATTTACTTTAACTTCAATTAGTATGGTTCATTTAAAACTTCTGGATAAATGCATTTTCACCACTTTGCCATTGCTTCCATTTCTCAACCTCCATTAAATTGAGCCTTCAAACTGCTCAGACTTTTCTCCACATCGTTAACACTCCTATTGAACTTGCTTTACTTTTAAAATATAGTCAGAGGTGTTAGCCAGATTGCAAAGTAGATGCACAGAGGGAATATCCACCCTCTGCAAGTTTGCAGCTGTATTTTTTTGTATTCAATCTTTGCTGTCTGGCGAATTATTTCTCTTTAAAGCAAGAAGGTTGTGTTGAACTGCTAAAAGCTCTGCAGTTTGAAATAAGAGCAGTAGACTGAAAATAGGATAATAAATTAACAGATATACTGGAACTCTTTAATTAAAGAAAGGGAATGAGCAATTGCTTGGAAAGTGATCAGGTTCTGCTTTATGTAGATTTTGTTAATAGATACTCAACAAAAAACATCAAGCTGTATGTTTTGTTTGGGTTTGTCTGAAACATAGCTGTGCTTAAATACGTCAGCTACTCATCAAATTTCTCTACAGGTTTTAACCGCATGACGCCTTTGGTAACAGTTGTAAGAATATTTTTATAGATGTATATACAGTCTCACGTAAAGTTTTAGGCACAATTGGTAAAAATCATTAAGGTACTAAACTATAGACTAGAAAGCTGAGTCAGCATGATAGTGACAAGTTTCCAATCCTCACCTTTAAGCAAGACCCTTAACCCATAATTGTTTGCACTGTACATTATAAGAATGTATTAGCTGTATTTTATTCATTTATTTAACGCTGCATTAGCATTAATGAGTATTTAAACTAGGAGCAAGGTTAAATCAATACAAGTCAGACACATGTTTAATGGGGCAATTTAGAGCAACCAACTCACCTAATGCATGTCTTTGGTATGCAGGAGAAAACCAAAGTACCCAGACATACGGACATATGATGACATGGGGAGAATGTGCAAAGTCTGTAGTCGAGATCAAACCGGGAATTTCTGGATCCCTTTGTTGACGGAACTAACCACTGTGTCACAGAGCTGCCCAATATCAGTTATAAGTCACTCTGGTTAAGACTGTAAATGTAATGTTGCTGTTTTTCCAAACAGAGTCAAGTCAACACAACCTCTGCAAAGAACAATATTTTCAAAATAAAGGTCTAATTTTAAAATACATGAATCATAATTAGTTAAATTGTTTTAACACCACAGTAAAAAATAATAATAATAATTATTATTATTATTATTACTACTACCTCATATAATGCCTGTCAAACAATCCATATATAATAGCTAAATTGTAACTTACCTATGAGGTCAAGAAGCAGTCCGTGTCAGCATAAAAAAAATAAAAACAAGAAAAAATAAAAACACAGTAAATAAAACAAAAACAGAATTAGGCATAACAGTTCCAAAATTAAAATGCATAACCACACAGCTGAATAACTGAGCGTCACAGTGAGGCTAGATTTAGTGCTATGGCCTCACAGCTCCATAGACATGGGTTTGAGTCCTGGTGGGACTGCTACTTCTAAGAAGGTTGCTTGTACTCCCCATGTCTGTGTGGTCATTAGCTACTAACTTTGGATCAATCTTGAATTAATTCCTTTGAAAGGTTTTAATATTGAAAACATGTTTTTGGTGTTTAGTGTGATGAGGCATATGGGTTTCACAACATTACTTGCAACCTCGCACTGAGATTTATAATACAATCATTTTCAATATTACTGCTGGGTAACTCCATCATAGTTTTTACCCCTTGAGCTGTTGACTGTGAAAGCACATCAAACTGTTTTCTGAGTGTTTACTGATGGGTTAAATAAAGAGAAAAACACTGTTGCCCTGTGTTTGTTTATTTAGAAGTACAATGCTCAGGTATTTTCTGTGCAGAGAGATAGACAAGGAAGGTAAGAGACTGGAGGAGAGACATCACTCCAGAGAGGATATGGACAGCTGCAAACAGCAACGGTTCCTGTGGAATCACATTATCACCAACTCAAGACCCACACAGTCATTAGGCACTGTGGGTGGGGCTGCAATGAAAACATAATCACATATGCACGAATATGAAAATTAGGTGGCATGAACTCATTGTAGATCCCTGTGGGAGAGACATGCCATTTTCTGTCAGCATGCAAAAATGTACTCTCAGAAATCATGATGTGAAGGCCTGTGTGAGCTAGATGCATTTGAAGTAAAGTTAATGGAGTGGCACAATGTTAGCCTGATGGTTATTTGACACATAGGCTAGCAAAGAAAAAAAATAAAACAACAGTACATGCAGAGCAAAAACATGCACTCATATAAGGGCATACATATTGTACTTGACAGATGGATGGGCTTGAATTGCCAAAAATAAGGCTGCACATAAATGGAACATTCATCATAGGCTAGGGTCAAACTCTGGACCCATTATAACTGCTCTACCCCACTTTCCATCTCTCATCACACCTTGCAGTCGCATATTACATTTGAAAGCATTTCTGATGCCATTCCCACAACCAATCCATCAAAATATGATTGAATGCCACAGTTAGGAAACATTAGTGATGAACGCATTTATTGAGTTTTGTTTGTAAATCTGTCTGCTTATTTTTTATTGTACTATGGACCGGGTATGTGTCAGAAATAAAGACTTTAAGTGATTGCTGCGCCATGGCTAAGCATTTTGCATCTGCCAGCTTCAAGACTACATGGTTTTCAAACTTTTGAATGAGAACAGGTTAGTAAGGACTCCACAGCGATGGCATTACAAAGAAGCTACAGCTACCATTTTGTCATTTGTTCAGAGAGATAAGATTATTGCATGGACTAAACTTATTAGACAGGAAAGATAATTTGGCTGAAAGTCTCCAGATTTAACTTTTTTTTAGATCGAAACAAATGGTTTTGTCCTTCAAAACCTGAACATCCAGGCAGTTAGGGCAAACTGACATGGCAGGTTTGCTTTCTGAAATTGTGCTGAGCATAACTTGGCAGGTAGGTCATTCTCACAATGCTCTTCATAGACAGATAACCCAAATCAACAATGAGAGATTTCCAAAGGTCATGCCAAGTCTTTTAATATTGATGTGTAGTGCACTTTCACACCAGAGTTAATACCCATACCAATCAGTGGTGTTGGGTGGCAAAAAAGATCATATTGTGACATTTGAAAGCACACCAGCAACATAAGATTCACAAACAAACAAAACAACTGCAGTGGCACCAAGTGCAGTGCTTAATTGTTTACTACTAATCAACTGTTAGTCAATGTGACTGTATCACAGTTCAGCTTTAGGAGAGCAAAGTATGGGTACTAATTGAATAATCTAGAAGTGGCACTGGCCAGGAAAAAAAAAATCCTGACATGCATAAGTATTCTATAGACTATACAGTAAAATAAAAATAAATAAAAAAATAATAACAAATAAAATTAAAAAATAAATAAATTCCTGGCTGGGACTGGAGTTATTAGTCTTTGTATTACAGAAAATAAGGGGAACTCATGTTTAACAAATGCTATATAAAAATAGTGTCAGCTGTTGACAAAACTATAAAGAGATTTTAAACATTTTGAATGCCAGGCAAAATCACTAGAGCTAAACCCCATTAACAATTTATGGAAATGCATGGGGACTGTACAACTAATGTTTATAGGAAGTGCCTCAACACACAAAGAAAATGGTGCTGTTATCAGAGTGAGCAGATGCATGAACTTCGTAAAATGTCTAACTTAGTAACAACCCATCATGAAACTTAATGAATTAATGGTCAATGGCATACAATATACAATAAAATCAGGCAAGTCAAGCATCATGTAGCATTTGTTCTCTAAAATTGTCACTGCCTGCACAGCTCAATAAGATTTAAGATAAGTTAGTATAAAGTAATATATTGTATTCCTGTGCACATCGAAGAGCTATGCATGTACAAGTAATCAGTACTATGGACAGAACATCACTATGGCCAGGTATGTTACTATTCAATTTTCATTAGGAATGTAATTAACATCTAGGTCACCTATGGAGGATGGGTCCCATTTTGAGACTTGGTCTTCCCAAGGTTTCTTCCTTCTACTTTCAGGGAGTTTTTCCTTTCTGCTGTCGCCCTAGGCTTGCTCAATTTTGGATTGGCCTTTTACGATAATATAGGATTGTAAAGCTGCTTTGAGACAATGCTCCGTTGTAAAAAGTGCTATATAAATCAATTTGAATTTAATTGAATTGCATGTTTTATTGTAAATGTTGCTCTGAATGGTAATGTCACTTGGTCAGTGAACAAACCAAAGCTAAACAAAATAATTCAAAACTTATCTCAAAATCAACTGTAGTAAAAAAATAAAAAAGTGTGAAAACGTCAAAAACAGAATGTATTTCTAATATAGTGTGTTTTGCAAAATACAGTGAAGCAAGAAATTCATAAAGCAAGACTACAAATGCATGTAGGCACTACAATGCATGTTTGGTGGCTACAATTATGTATGGCCAACCCTTAGTTTGTTTATGTTTCTTTGTTATTTATTTATTAATTAGTATTGATCAAACATTTCAATTTAGGAAGTGACAGTACTACTGTATTGCAGTTTGAAGAAATCTGTCATGTTTAAGTTTATTTCCTGAAGAGATTGTACTAATAGTTTTTTTGTTTGGGAAAACAGTACAAGCACAGTATATTGACCAAAAATGAATAGATTCCATAAAGACCCCATAAGGCTCCCTTACAGGTGTACTGTACAGCTATTGTAATAGGATTTTATTATGCTAATCATTACTTGGTAGCATTCCTTCTCTTTGAGACACACAGTCTACCTTCAACTTGAGTCTTAAATCTTTATGGGCTATGGATGCCTGTGAAATATACCAGCAGCTCAGATATAACCCCTCTCGAGGCAACTGTGCAAGTTTACAACCATTCTTAATGAGCTAAGGAACAGATTTGCAGAACAAAGTAAGTGTAAAGACCATTCACATTGCGAGTGAGTATCAGCTTCTTTCTCTGGAACCTTGGATTCCCTAGTGCCACTCAAGCTTCTCTCAGATCTCGTTTTCCACAAAATGGCATCTCAAAAAGGACAGCTCTTTCTTTATAGTTGAAAAAAGAAGTCAGATTGTCACACTAAGCACAAGGGAGCAGCCTGGAAGAATTAGAACATAGCAACTGTAAGTAATGTGCAAGAAGAAAGTGAAGGCATGAAGTGAGGGGAATCAAAACTTTGTTTCCGGAGCATATGTTTGCACAGGAAAAACAACACACTTAGCCAACACCTTAACTTTTTGATACGACTGTTAGTATGCAACAGAACAGGTTTTTATGGAAGAAAACAAAAAGGTTTTTTATTTTTTATTATTTTAATTTTTAAACTCAGGACCCAAGTGTTTAATTATGGAAGCCATTAGTGTCAGAATTAGTTAACATTCACTCAGTGTCCTGACAGAATAACTTAGACACACTTCAGAACCACCCACACACTCCCATCCTGAGCTCTGCTTGACCTCAGCAACTCTGACAAGCAGTGAAATATAATCATCTCAGAAAAATTAAGAGACTCATAATAAATGTGACACATTTGTATGTCTGTGTGTAAGGATATGGATTGGAAATAATGCATTATTTGAGCTACTATATAATACAATTAACTGGTTATACTGATGCCACAGTTTTAAGCTTACTGGTTTATGTTAGCAGGAATATGGGATTGAACATCACATGTACACTGCTCACAAAAATTAGAAAAATATTAAATATAAAAAAACTAATTTTTGTGAGCAGTATATTTAGTTTAGGCTCTACAGACACCAGAACACACATTTGCCATAAAACATTTTAATGTACATTTGCAGTAGTTATGCTCATGACTTATTACTGGAAGCATACTGCATAGCCAATTTTTTTGTATGAAAATCTCTAGTTGCAGTCATTAAATAATTGCACGGTTTTGTTTTTGGAATTTGTCTCATTCTGTAATATGGAATAAGTCATGAGGGCTGGGGACTCTAACATAGGAGGAATAATGAACAGAGAGCAATAACATACCCAGAGTAAAAAGCACACCTCTGAGATATCAAAAGGTGGATAATGAATATACAAACACGCCTCAAAGAAAGCAGAATAAAGTAAAGGGAAGTGCTAAGTTCCAACACTCCGAGTGTTAAGCTCTGAGACAAAAGTAACTTTATTAAGTGTGCACAATTCAATACTGAGCCTCATATAAACGTGCCAGGCTGGAGAAGCATCACCAAGTGGGAAAAGACACAAACAAGCACACTGTTAGAGAGATAAAGCAGAACACACATCAAACTTACTTCTGAAAAAAAGTCCAAAGCCTGTAAGACTCACCCATTTATTATCCACTTAAACCTGGATAGGGTTCATGTTGGAGCCGGTTACTAGCCGGCAACCCAGGATGCAAGGCAGGAACAACTATAGACAGCGTGCGAACATAGCAAACTATCGTAGGGCACAAACATGCATGCAGTTGAGTTGTCTTTGGTCTGTGGAAGGAACTGGAGTACCCAGAGTAAACCCAATGCAGTCATGGGGAGGATATGCAGACTCCACACAGATAGGACTCAGACCAGTCCATCTGGGCTCAAACACAGGACCTTTCCGCTGGGAGGTAACATTGCTACTCAACGAAATGGTGTTGCACGTTAAAGACACCACGGTGATCTGTTAATAATCAGATTAATGGCTGATTTACAATAAAAATGTGCAATAAGTGTAAGTCAGCTGGATTACAGTAAGTCGATTTTGGCCATTAGGAATAAAATTAAAGTATGAATAAACAAGGTGGGTAATCCCAAATACATTACCAGTCATGGCTGTATGAGTAATTTCTGTGTACATGCCATTGTGTCATGAGGCATGCTTAAACCAATTTAACACGGCAGAGATAGTAAAGAACAATACTTATGAGTCATACTCTAATCTTTAAATGCAAAAATGAAAAAAAAAAGTTCTGGATAGTTGTATGTTTAATCCAGGATTTCAGCAAATGAATGATGGTGGGTTCTCATAGTAATATGTATTAGAATGTTGCAGGACATGTACAAATGTCCTCCATATATAATTTGTATATTTCAAGTGTGTTCTTCTAAGACTGTTACCATTTTAAAAATGATTGAAAATTATTGTGACTGAAACTTGGGCAACTTGCTGAATGCAATTGCAATCGTGTGCATGGTCTTTGATTGAACCATGTAGTACACATGTAAAGTGAGATTTTTCAATATGCAGGTCAGTCAGAATCAGCAATCTGAAGGACTTAATTCTTAATTAAGCCACATCTTGTACCAAATCTGTTGTCTCTGAATATGTTTTAACATTTAGCAAATTCACATATCCATGTCTGAAGGTTTGTAATATTGCAATGTTAAGTTAGCTAAATTCAACTGATTATGCATTTATAGTCGACAACAAAATAAAAGTTTTAAGCACTCATACTTGTCCAATGAATGTTGCAGTAGACCGGAAACTAATCAGCAACGCAGGGTACAAAGGCAGGAACCACCAATGACACTGGTTTACATTTAAAAAAAGAAAATAGTATAGGTGTGCTGAACTAATTATTTTTACTGTTTTTGCTTAAATGAAAGGTTCTGATCCCACTAAAATATATGAAATGCATCAAATGTTTGATTAAATCACTGTCAAATATTAGGGGGAATATGCAGTTCTAAAGTAGCTATAACATGCAATATATTTTTTTAATGCAATAGTTAATGCAATAGAGAAATAGTTGTGTACATTGTAATTGTTTGGGACACATTTTTGGATGCTCTGGAATAGTTAAGACCAGGGTTGTGTAGTCTGCCATTATGTTTGAAGCACTCACCATCTTGATCCAAAAACAAGTCCCAATTTTATATGCAATGAGGAAGCAACACTTTTTGAGGATTAACAAGTAACAAACATTCTTAATGTTCTTGTGACTGATATCAATTTTCTCTCTAGTAGGCCGTTCTTTCCATGTATGGTGTTCAGCCTTTGATAGGCTATTCCAAAGGCACAAGAAGCAAGGGATTTTTGTGTAACTGGTTTGTTGTTCCAGAAGCCTCAATATAACCTTAAGGTTGCCACATAAAATCCAGCAACGATTATTAGATTAGATTTTTTGGATTTTTTCTCTCAGATTTACCAAGTGAGCAATAGGAAGGGAAACTAATTTATTCCCATTGTGAAGGAACATGCACTTTAAACTATCAATAAAAAGCCATTCGTCGATAGTCATAACTATCAAATCCCATCTATCCATCCATCATCTTCCGCTTAATCCACATGGGGCCGCAGACCAGCTGGTGCCCAGTCGACAATTCTGGACACAAGGGCAGAAACAACCCGAGACGTGGCGCCAATCCATTATATGGCACACACACACAGTGACACACTAAGGGCCACTTTTAGAGACACCAATTAACCTAACATGCCTGTTTTTGGACTGTGGGAGGAAAGCAGAGCACCGTGAGTAAACCCACACAGACATGGGGAGGACATACAGACTCCACACAGAAAGGACCCAGGCCACTCCACCCTGCAATTGCACTCAGGACCTTCTTGCTGTGAGGCAGCAGTGCTACTCATCGTGCCACCGTGATGCCCACTATCACATCCCATTAACTCTAAGTCCTTTGATGTAGTACACAAGCTCCTCGTCCACATGAAAATATTTCCATATGGGAGATCTTTCTCTCTGTTGCTATACATAAACATGGTACAGGGAGACATGAGGCTCTTTTAGCCTTAAACCAAATAACTGCTGATTACTTTTATCAGATCTTCATTGTCTAAGTCTTTAAAGAAATAGTAATGACAGAATACATTGTCGTTTGAGCTTTCCAAAGAAGACTTTGTTGCAGTGAGCAACCGGTGTTATAGGTGAGAGGAGATTTGGGCACTGAAAGGAAGATTTTGTCTTTGTGTTCATGCCTGTAATAATTACTATGCAGAAGTAGCAGTCATCAACAGGGTTTTGAGGCTCTTAACACACCATTGAAACTGGTTGAACAGACTTTTCCTCTGACCTTTAGTTCACTGTCTCAGGATGTATTTGTAATTTATTTTGGTGTTGTAAAATACACTGCTTATATATAGCAATAAAATACAGATGTCAGCAATTTTAAACTGTTTAATAAGCAGTTGTCCTATTAGTTATACTGATTGCATATTTAGCATTACTTTTTGTGTATTCAGGATATATACTATTAATAATATTGTTACATTATTGCTTTAAGAGTTTATGAGTAGAAAAACATGATTGGAGGAAACTAATTAGATTTTTGTGTCCAGCTGTCACGCCCACCGGCTGCGTCAGCTTCGCAGCCGCGTCATGGTACTCTGATTTTTCTCATCACCTGTTTTTGTTTAGCGCGCCAGCATAAAAGCCGGTTGTGGCTTTGTGCTGGCGTGAAGCTTTGATGTTTTCCCTGTTTTCCGTTCACGTCCCCGTACGTGTTTTTAACGGTTATGATTTACCCTGGTCTTCCTGTTTTGAATGTCTTGGTCGTTTTTTGTTGCAATAAAATAACTCACCATCTTCCTGCCGCGCATCTATGCCTCCATGTTCCACATTCCACGCCAATTATGACAGATGTTCAACAATTCAAAATAATATTGTTTAGTAATAGTAGTAATTTAGTATTGCTTCTGCTTTTACTAGGATTTAATATCCTGCAAAGAGCAAACATGCAGCACATGAAATGTTGCAGGGGAATTAGAGACCATGAAAAAGAAAACTACACAAAAAAGACAAAAATCAAGTGATTATGAAACAATGGTCTTTGAATAGATGAAAGTGTATAGCAACTGCATGCTTTGTCAATTAAAGCTGTTTTGCTCTGAGGGAACAATATAACTAAAAAAAGGACATGACATCATCACTTAAAGTTTAACAAAAGTAGAATGATTCAACAAGACAGTGGATTTTCAACAAAACTGTGCTTTAAAATGTCCATTTAAAAGTCCGAACTTTAACCCTATGGAGATGCTGTAGCAGAATTTAATGTTATCTGTTCATGCATAAAGTTTCATTTCAACGCTTTTATAGTTTAATTAATTTTTATGTTGTTTTATTGTGTGCAATAAAAGCATTTGTTCTCAGACAACACATGAGCATTCTAAAGGATTCCCAAATGTTCAAGCCTGAAGAGTCCTAAATGAAAACACCACAGTGACAAAAAATTGATGATTTGTTATCAATACGTTCAACTTTATAGTCAAACAATTAACCTTATTTGTATTGCTACAATAATGTCTTACCAGAAGGCGTTATACTACTGTACCAGCACTATGACTAATGCTTTTCTATTCAGCCTGAAGGAAATTGTTGTGTGCATCCTAAGAATAAATATAACAGTATTTACAGTGGTCTTGTGGAGGTTCGAGGAAGTGAGTCACCCCATGACAGAGCACTCATCAGGTCACTCCTGTCATTTCAAATCAACATCACTTTCTCCTCAGTGTTCAAAATAACATAGTGTCCAGACATCTGGTTTACTAAACTACATCTACTAACTTGAGCTATGTTTGCGTGTTTCATAGAATACTTCTCTTCTGACTAGCTGAATAGTTTTGAATCAATTTGTGAGGATTTGCAACAGACTAAATAACTGTTAAATTATAAAAAGATTCAACTGTATGCATACAGATACTGGTTCTCCAGACGTCTGTGGTTGTATAGCTAATTATATTATTATAAACCTCTGAGCCCATCACTAAAAACCCACCTTTGCTAGCAGTTTTGTATTTGTGTACTCTAATCAGAACTTACATTGGTTTATTTATAGAAAGTGCAACTACATAGAGCAGAGTTAACCACTCCAGAAAATGTAATTGCACAGCATTGTGCCACTGAGTCAATGTCAACTCACAGTAACTCTATGGTTATACAGTATCTCACAAGTGAGTACACCCCTGACATTTATGTAACTATTTTGCTATATCTTTTTATGGAACAACACTGAAAATATGACACTTTGATGTAATGTAAAGTAGTCAGTACACAGATTGTGTAACAATGTAAACTTGCTGTACCCTCAAAATAACTCATTACACAGCCATTAATATATAAACCACTGGCAACAAAAGTGAGTATAACTCTAAGTAAAAAAGCTTAAATTATCCGGTATCATGAGTCGATGGTGTTACAGGTTCTCAGGTGTGAATTGGGAGCAGTGTGTTAAATGTGGTGTTATCACTCTCATACTGGTTGCTAGTAGTTCAACATGGCCCCTCATGCCAAAGAACTCTTCGAGGGTTTCATTGGCCCACTCACCCATTACTTGCCAGGCTATTCAGACGTCAGTTTCCCCTCTGTTTCTGAATTAAAAGGGTGTAAATGTGCATTGTGAATATTTATTGGTCAGCTCTTCACAATTCATACAGTTTTCAGTTAGCGCAAGTCTAGTGAGAAATATGACAGTCTGTGTTAGAAAAAGATATTTGAGAAAAGATACTTGATTTGATATCTTAATGAACATAGTCACAAATTGTTCACCACCAAACTGTTGTTTCTTGGCTTAACATGAATAAGAGAGAAAAAAAATGAACTGGCTCACCAATACGCATAATTAATTTAATCTGATTTCTGGAAGCTTACAATCATTCATAAATACAATAACACATTTAATTCCCGCTGAAATAACCTTGAGATGATTGATCGTGTCTATGACAGCTGGGGAGAGCAAAAGGCCTGAAATATATGTGATCCTTTACGTTAGACGCTCCTGTCACTCTTGTGCTTCGTGTGTATAGCGAGGAATGTCTGTTCTCAGGAGAAATATAATTGTATGACTTTATCCATTTTTATTTTGTGGAGATAGCTCAGTATAAAGTCTGCAGAATCAAATAAACTGCCTCATATATCAAATAGTGTCTCCTTTCATAGGAGCTGTCTAGACCAATTCAGCACACTAGACGAGACATCAATATATCATGGCTTGAAATGAAATTGCAAAGGCAGTTTCTTTAAATTATATTAAGGCAGGTATATTTACTCAGCTTTCTCGTCCATGCTCATGGAAGCTGTAGTTTCACAGTTATATTGCCTACAGTCTATACACATGATAAAGCTATCATATAATTTGTGTTGTATTTCAAGGCCTATATGGAAATCATATCATAATATTGAAATGTAATGGCATGTCATGTAAATTATGAACAATTATTATAAATTATTATTACTGATAATAATCAGTGATGCCTGTCTTTATTCTTGGCACTGTTTTCTCAAGTTAGATCACTGTGGTTTTATGGCACTTGTAGGATGTGAGCGTCCTTAAGAAGAATCTGCTCTGGTCTTTCCAGTGCAGTGCATAAGTAAGGTCAGCCCAGTCCAGTCTGTCATTAAGGTGAAGTCCCAGACATTTGTAGGTTTGTACCACCTCGTCCTCCTTACCAGGAATGAAAACTGACATTATGGGTTTCCTGACCAAAATCTTCCAAAGGTTTTTTGTCTTGGAGATTGCTGATTCAACCGACAAAATATCTGCAAGGATAAGGCACTCCGAGTCATCCACATTGCAAATATGCCTAACAACATAGCAGTTAACTGATCATTTCTACAGGCCACATGAGGTAGTGTTGTACTGCAAATACTACATGTAAATGGTAAAAAGAAAAGGGCTTGATACTGCTCCCTGGCATGCCCCAATGAATAAGGTAATAATAATATGAATATGGATGAATAATTGGTAATATTTACCAATCAATAAGACAGCACACATGCCAACCTGTGTTGAACAAAGTTTGTTCTCTTGGTAGGAGGGACAAATCGTGTTGAAAGTTCTCGATAAAAAAAGACCATTATCCTCTTTGTGGTTCTGACTTCATTCAGGTGTGAATATAGGCTCTGTGAAGTATGCAAATTAGAGTCTCATGCACACAGAATGTATGTTTTTCTGGGGTTTTGATAGTCATTGGCTCAGGGCCAAGCACTTTCCGAGAACCAGTCTCTTAAATTATTATATTATATTATTATATATGAGGCCAGTGCCATGGGCCTGAAGTCTTTAGGTCTTTTAGGACAGCATGTCTTTGGGAGATTGAACACAAGTACTTTAGCATTCAATCATCCAGAGCTGAATAGCACATTACCCTGGGGCTGATTATTTTTTATTTACAGCCTGATAATAATAATAATAATAATAATAATAATAATAATAATAATAATAATTATTATTATTATTATTATTATTATTATTATTATTATTTATATAGTATCTTTCATAAACCAAATTGATGCATTACATAGTAGTTACGATATATTTTGGGTGGGCAATGTTATGATCAGATAAAACCCCCAGCTTTCTTTCCCTGCCATCGTGAAATGAGTTCCTGTGGCAGTTCAGGATTTGTAGTGCTGGCAGATGTATGACACGGTTCATGTATTTGTAAGTGAACTCCAGTTTATCAGCTACATTATTTCTTTTGAGAATGAGATTCCAATTGCTATAGAAACCAGATAAACTTTCTCTCAAATGCAATTTTTCTTTAGTTTAAATGAGCAAATGAGAACTCTATAAAAGGTACATAAAGTTAAATAATTTATAACCCGAAGATATTTTTTTGTCTTTTATATATAAACAAGAGTAAAACCTATAATGAAATGATGCTTTATACATTATCTTAATAAGCTTAATAAATTAGAAGTGTTCCCAGTAGGACAGCTTGTTTTTACCCATTTCACCCTACAGGTCTACAGACCCATAGCCATTTCATTAGTTAGTACATTTTCTACAAAATAAGAGCAATATATTGAGCTATTGAATTCCTAATTTAGATGACATGTTGTCATGTTACAAAATGTTTCAATAATTAAGTTGTAAATATATCAATGTCAGAAGTCTGTTCTAACACAGCTTACAAATGTTGAGTTTGCCTGCACTGGTTCATCGTCTATATTATTGACATAATATGACATTTAATATGACAATTATATACATAATATGACATTTACTTCATCAGACAAGTTTAATATACAGTACATTGCCCAGCATCATTACCTGCCATCACAATAATGGCAACAAGCAACTTTAAGTTACTTTATATACAGGGTGTCTATAAATAAAGCCCCAACTTATTGCTTCAGATTTATATAAAGCTCAACAAGCTCAATAATAAATATATATATATCATTGTAAATGCAGTAGTCAATATTTGTATTCAATATATTAGTCATGAATGGTGAAGGAGTCAGAAGCAAACGCGACGTGCGGGACAACCAGGTTTATTGAAACTAAATAAACGGAACTTAAAACAGAATAAAAAGCATAACGGACAATATTCTGCTGCCGTCAAATAAATAACCCTTTTAAACCAACACATACTTATAAGTTAGAATCTATATGTATAGGTTAGAACAGTGGAAATCATTGCTTTCAACCTAAATCTCATTATTACAACCATAAAAGACCAAAGATTAAAACCCTGAGCAGTAGTGGTGATTGCAGCTCATGATAGCTGCATTGCTTGTGATCGTTCTGGTTTGAGACTGAATAAGCAATCGTTCTCTCAAGCTCACACAGCTGGGCAGCACAGCTGACATGAATCCACACAGCAGATTGGCTTCTCCTAATATCAAACCTCACAAAGGCCAGATCTTGCTCAATCACTGACCCATTGAAACATGGTGTGGTGCAGGATAAAGTGAATGAAGGCTGCCGCTGACGTGTGGTTGCAGATTATGACAGAGGCAGATTTTCTCTCTAATGAAGGCTATTCTACCTTTTCAGAGAGCGGTTGCTAACACTAATCATATCCTGCTCCAATTTGTCACAGGAAGCTCCAATGTAATTACAGCATGCTGAGGTTTCTGAATAGACCAGTCTGTTAGCTGATGCTCAAGAATAGAGGTTAAGTAATGATAGGTTCGTAATGCTTTTCTTAAAGCTTATTCCTTCACCAAGAGTTTTAGCAATCAGATCAATGTTACCATCATATAAAATGTGACAGGAAAAAAAAGAAACAAAAAACTGGGATGAAGTAGCAGAACAATGTGCACAAGATTCCAAAACAAGAAACTTAATAAAAAAGTATTATTCCCAAAATATTTTTGTTATACACATGTTTATTTTATTTGTGTATTGAAACAACACATAAAAAAAAGTAGAAAAATGTGATATAATTTTACGCTAAACTCCAAAAATGGTTGGCCTTCAACTTAAAATAACTCAAAATATTTGGTTGCACACATTTTTTTTAACAATAGCTAAAATCAGTCGCTATAACCACCAACAAGCTTCTTGCACCTCTCTTGGACCACTCCTCTTTTGCAATCTGCTCCAGGTCTCTCATCTTTGAAGGGTGCCTTCTCCCAACAGCATTTGATCTCTCCACAGGTGTTCAATGGGATTTAGATCTGGACTCATTGTTAGTCACTTTAGAACTCTCCAGTGCTTTGTTTCCAACCATCTCTGGGTGCTTTTTAAAGTATGGGGAAGTTGTCCTGATGAAAACCCACGACGCAAACCCAGCAACTCCAAAAATCTTTGAAGCTTCACCATATTTAACAGTAGGTACTATGTTTTTTTCTTTGTAGGCCTAACCCCGTTTTAAACAATCGAATGATGTGCTTTACCAAAAAGCTCTATCTTGGTCTTGTCTGTCCAAAAAACATTTTGGCTTTCTCGCATACATTATATATATATATATATATATATTACGGAAAGTATTCAGACCCCTTTAAAATTATCACTCTTTGTTTCATTGTGTCACGAATCTGTATGCTGGGTCCGGGGGAACTAGCGAGACGGGACACCGTCCCCGCCAAGACTCCCCGAAACCCCCATACAGTTTTGTGGCAGAGCCCTAGATGCAGAGATCCACAGACAGACGATGTAACAAACGAAAACTACAT
>JAUZSU010118026.1:6356-18946 GCA_034780255.1 Parotocinclus maculicauda
GAAAGGTTCAGTCATTCACAAGCAAGGATGGGGCGAGGTTCACTACTTTGTGTACAACTGCATTTGGAGAAATCTCTGCAAGTAAGTGGCAAGACCGAAATCCAACATTAAATGCCTGTGGCCTTCGCATTAAAGTTGCTCTAAGCAAACTTGTGGTAATAGCTGGCAATTACAAAAGGTGTTTTCCACATACCCATGTTTACAATAAAAGCACTTTACAAGAAACAGAACACATCGGTAAGTAAACAAGTAGAGGTAAAAGAGTACAGGTCATTAATTCGATTTGATGAAAATCTCTTCATAATAAAGCAGTATGTTGAATGTAAACATAATAAATATTTTACAATCCAGAATACAATGTGGCCATTTGCAGATCCTATAATGCATTTATCTACCTGACAATCATACTTTTAAAATTTGTAATATAATGAAATATGTACTTGGGGAAATACGTATTACAGTGTCATTTAGTTGCAATAACACATTCCTACCAGAGGGGTCTCCAAATACCCCAACTAATGGGTAGCACAGCAGCAATTCACTAGCTTACCCCTGCTGTAAGCCCGACTGGAGTCCTAGAGGTTCATTTCTGGCTGCTCTGATTGACACACAAGCACAAGTGACCACATCTGAGGGAGAAGAAGCCAGTCTGAGCTCCAGCACTAATACCAACTAAACTAGCGATGGGCTGGTGTCCCATTCAGGGAACATTCTCTCATATGCCCTATAAATTCCTGGATAAGCTTTGGAAACCTGGCAACCCTGACTAGTACAGGCAAAAATGGGTTCGAATTCAGCAACAATTAGAAATGATGACACAAAAATCTAATAAGAAGTATTTTATTTCATATATTTTTTATAATATCCAGTTTCTGTGCTTATTATTCAGTCCTGTTTTTAGTCCTTTTATGTAGATGATCCATCTACAAAGTGAGCACGGACAGCATAACATGCCCAAAATATCTTCACTTCAGTTCGTCACACTATACTTATTGCTATTTCCAACTTTTTAAAATTTAAACAAAACAGAAAATGATATAAAGATTTATATATGCTAACTGCACATCAGAACCTCTCACACGTATTTGTGATTGTGAACCTATCACACGTTTCCTCGCTGGAGAAGAGTATACAATACTAATAATATGTCTCTGAGGAAATAGCCAGTACTGAGAAAAGACTCCAAACACTGAAACAAATGGTGTCATGATGATTGTAACATAACGTATGCCAATGCAGAAAAATAAACAAATCCAAATATAAATATATATATATATACATATAAATCATCAATATATGATTTATAATCAATATATATAGTACAGAAAGCTGTTTACATAAATGTATATTGATGATGTAACTCAGTGTACAGTACACTTGAACAACGGAAGTAAGGAAAGTCTCCGAGCCCTCATTTTCTTCCTGTGAAAACCAACCAAGAGAAGATTTAGGAAGTCACTGTAAATTCACACTTCTTAGGATTATTCTTAGAAACACACACCAGCACTTTTAGCCAGCCACTAAACAGACCACAGGCTAAACTGCTTGATATTTTGGTCTCAAGGTTGTGGGTTTGTACAGTCAATTCGTCAGTTTTCAGTCAGCTATTACATCTTATTTATATTGAGGTGAATGTAATTCGGTTGAACCCTGTAAGACAGCTTTCACTTAGAAGCAAAGATACACAGAAGTGGATCAACAGGAGGTGCAGGTTTTTATTCCTGGCAAGAAAAGGCTATACCTGAGCTCATCTGGTTCAAACAACTACTTTACTGGAATGAAACACACTCTGCTCCTGGGGGTTTCATTAGCCTAGGAGAGTCAGATGTCAATTAGCACGGAAACAAAACTCCGAAAATAATAGTTTATCCAAAAGTTGATGCTATAGTAACCCCCTTACTCCATATGAACACACAAATGCTTCTCAAATGTAGCAAATTAAGCTAAAAGATTAGACTAGTCCAAACTGTAATCAGGAATAAGCACACTCAAAAATCAAACTCAAACATATCAAATAGATATCCGACACTCTGAGACACTGCTTTATCTGTAAGTGGTTCATTGTAAAGTGATGAACCCTCCTCAAAGGGGAAGTCCATTACAGTTATTTCATTGAATCTTCCAAAGTAATGAAAAGCAACGCTATGAAAATGTTAAATATTCCTTTTATAACCACACCACTGTCAAAAGGAATTATGTTCAAAGAAATCTGAATGCAGAATATGTCCAGATCTTCCAGGGACTGAAGTTGTGGACTAGACAAAATTCAAAAGGTACACTGCTCACAAAATTAGGGGATATTTTAAAATAAATATGAAGTGATTAAAATAAGCATTTAAGGTTAAGCAAATTAAATGTCAAAAAAGGTAGGTCGATCACGCAAATTAGATGCAAACTCAGTAATGGTGATTGAGTAACAAGTGACATATTCATGGGGTGAACAGAAGCGTGTTAAACTGGACGAGTGCGGCTCACATTGACTGTTCAGTAGGGTGTATGGTCACCCAAGAGATTCAATAATAGGGCATGGACAGGATCAGATTGTCCAGCAGTTCTTGTGGGACCCTCCTTATATTCATTTTGAAATATCACCTACTGAAAGCGAACACAGATATTGAGGCTGATTCTGTGATAAATATAAATTTGGCCTAATTATTGTATTAAATGTCAGCTGCATACTTTGTTTTTGCCCACAGGATTACAGAAAACAGACTCATAATCTAATCTAGATGCTGTAAAACTCTTTATATTATAGATATTGGAGTGTTTTTCAATGTTTTTCAACTTTTTCCATTCAGCTATTTCTTTGTGCAGTTTCAAAGATGGCATGGTGAAAACACGGTGGATGGTAAACCCAATGTAAAACAACATTTAAACAAATTCCATTATTAAACAGGGCACCAATTCACCGTAGGGACACCGTAGACTTACATGCCCGGGACAATTTGGAGACACCAATTAACCAACCAACATACATGGCTTACAGGCAGTACCCATATCCGTAAATCCATGTGGATACTGGGAAGACTTGACACAAAAAGGACCCAGACCACTCCACCTGGGATCGAACCCAGGAACCTGTGAACCGAGCCACCATGCCGCCTATTGGTAAAACGTTATTAGTAAAATTAATCATCAGACACCTTAAAATAATACTTATAAACTCACTCTGTTGCAAACAATCACAGATCGCAACTGCCAACCCCCCACCTGAAGTATAGTTCGATTACTTCAGAATAAAACTGGCTCTTCCTTGAGTATTCCAGTACTAGTAGTGCATAGTAGCAGAAGGAAGCCACCATGGTTGGAATGGTGCTTTCAAAGGAGCAATATGCCACGTTGAGACTCGTTTGTACTTCTGACGCTATGTGGCAAAATGTTTTATGGTCAGATGAGACCAAGAGTGAACTCTGACACGCTGGCATCTAAATGCTGCATTTTATTAAAATTGTGGGAATATCTGGATTTTCTGTGTGCAAAAATCTCCAGTGTTAGAAATATCTAAACACATATGAAGGTTGAACAAGGTGGCACCAAGAAGTATTATGTTAGAGGGCTGGCCATTTTTACAACCATTCTATTACAGTGGTTTATTAAAATGTATAAAAAATATTTAAATTCTAAATAAAATGCAAAAACTATTCAAATATAAGATACTGGATATAGGTTTCCTGGTCTGTCAGCATCTTTTACACCAAAAACCGTAAAAAGCATTATGACCTCCCTCAAGATTGTGACTACTACTAGTGAAAGTAACCTCGGTTTTAAAAAAAGAATGCATCTGTTATACATTTATCAAGCTCAGATCCATATCAGTAGAATTAAATCAGCGTAAGAACAGTCCCTGTTTCCCCTCTTGGCCCAATGCCATTTAGACCTCAAACAACCAGATGCAAATCATATTTGCCACTGTGCTCCTGCCAGTCACATGTCGCAAAATGAATTTGGCTGCATGAATAAGTGAGGACGATGCCAGTCACTGTACACACCTCGATCCATCTCTTACAGCTTGTCGTCTCTGAGCCTCAGCCCTGTTAGTGTGAAACCTAATCCTCAATCACTGCAGCCGATTTCATTACTGCCTGCACCAGCGCTTCAGCCATGCTCCCTCATGGCTCAGCACCACAGCACAAAAGCGAGCAGCGCAAGGCTGAGATTAGGTTCTGAAAATTGGGAGCGCTCCCAATTGGAATCAGTATGTGTTGTGTTATGAAAACCACCACAAATCAGAAAAATTGATGCTGCCAGGGGAATTCTTTCCAATTCGCTCTTCTTACAGGTTTAATAGTTGTGCATATGTGTGTGAATGAAATTGATTTTTTTTTTCATTTTGACTTTTTTTAATGGAATATTTGTTTATGAAGGTTAATACGTAGGTGGATTGATAATACACGTTGAATCAACATTTTTAACCTAACATCTATCTACCACATGTATACTGTATGTAATGGATGATTAAAACATAAGATGCACATACTTGTACTCAGTACAGAATGGGAAACTGTAACTTACTAAAAACTGAGTTTAAGGATTTGAAGTACAGGTACTTAATGTGCCAGTGTTACTGTCAATGGTAACTGGTCAAATGTAACCAATTTGGTGAAACTTGCTGGACTATTCCTTTAACTGTTAGCCTTCCCTATGAGTCAGTAGCAGGTTTGTCTATACATTTGGTTACATTTGGGTGATGCAGCAGCAGTTTGCCAGCCCACCAGTGTGGTGAACTGGGTGCAAATCCTGGCAGTCCCTTCTGGCTGGGCAATGAACAGGAACAATTGGTTTTGCCTGGCTGAGGGAAGGTTTTTTTATTTGTTTGGCTTCTTTTAATGTCGCTATCGGCATCAGTGGATATGTAAGCGACACACACAAGGTTATATCCATACACAAGTTCATCTCAACACCAGTCACATGTATATACACAAGTAAATGCCAATTTAGAGTAATCAATTAACCTAACACGCATGTCTTTGGCCTGGGGAAGTAAACCGGAGTACCCGGAGTAAACCCACGCAGACACGGGGAGGACATGCAGATACCAGAAAGAAAGCTCTCTCCACCCTGGGATTGAACCCGGGACCTTCTTATTGTGAGGCAGCGTTGCTACCCACCGAGCCACCATGCTGCCCCTGAGGGAAGGTCATCCTGCAACAGTGACCCCTGTTTTAAGAACTTGCCATTCTATTATACACATGCCAATGTTCAATATGTATATATATATATATATATATAACTAAAATATTGAAATGCAAAAACAATTATATCAAATCAAAGGCCATATGCAGCAATTCCACACTGATTGACTGTCTTGTGCACAAAAAATGATCTGTCCTTCATGAATACTAACACCTGTCACTGATTTCCTATAATTAGTAAGCTAGATCCTATCTTAGAATTCATATTGCATGGATAAATGTTTACCCTAAACAGGGCAGCAGTCCATCGTAGGGCTGGAAAAGGGTCCTCTCACCCAATGGACAAGAGTAAACATGCCAGTGTGAAGACTGATCTTGCTGGAATGCACCGCCGGGACCCGATCCCAGGTGACCACGGTCTTGGGCTAGTGAATTGCTGCTGCAGCAACCGAGCACTTTTGTTTGTGAATACTAGAACAATTTCATGAGCAACAGAAATATCTTTTTCATCTTACAGTTGACTGTGCTAAGTCTAATGTGAAAGAGATTCAAAATCAGGGAATGTGGCAAAATGTGTGCAGACAAAGGAGCTTAACATCAACGAGGAAGCCAAACAGGAGAAATATCAGCAAACTGAAAGACTATTTGCAAATTTGTTAGTTTAAATGATTAAGTCACAAATATTGTCATCGTTGAATTGGTCCAAAGAGATGCGAGTAGAGAGAAAACACACTCTATTCTCAATCTGAAACATAAACGTGTAGGATTTGTAATACATCACCCAGTCCAAAACAGGACTTTCAACTCAAAATTTGCTTTCAAAGTGAACATGAAGTTATACCAGTTATGCCCAGGGGTTTGAGTGTGAAAAGATTCTTGGAAAAAAAGGTGTGCCTGGTATGATTGACAGTTGAAGTCTGGCGTTATTGATGCACCTCAGTCTCCGCTAATGACCAGGTTTTTGGGCCGGGGCAGTCGACCCTCTAATCAATCAATCTTCATCACTCTGCTGCTCTCTCTTTCTTAACAGCCTTTCTAGATTCGACTCCTCCACCGCCATCGACCCCAAAAGTTACAGGTTTTTTTAGGCTGAACAAAAACTCTCCACCCAGCTTTCAAAACCTTCCAAAGCTGCATCCAATCATGCAATCAATACCTCCTCATGAAATTTCCACAAGGACCCAGAGGCAATCATAACTTGCAGTGCCTCAAAAGACTTTGCTGGAACACACTTGTCATCGCGAGTAACCCACAGGGGTCTGCTTCTACATGTCAGACCTCAGGCTGTCCGTCTCTACACATCACCACCTTAATAAATCAGTGTCTTGTTGCATTTGCACCTCCCTCTCTGGCAGCATCTCAGAAGTTGCAACATTTCCCCCACCTTAAGAACTTAACTCAGGTCAGGTATTCTCAGGTGACAAGATTTTCTGGCCAAGTTTGCACATATTTGGGGTCACCCAGAAGGTTGACAAGCAAATGGTTTTGCCTGTTTGAGTGCGACTGAAAATGTATCTCTTATGACTTTCATATTTACAAAGATTTCAGTCTCTTTATAAGTAGCAGATGTAATAGAAGAATAAATATATCTCACAGTACTACAATTACAAATGAATCATCCTGTAGTCAGAGAGTGAGAGAAAAAAAATAGGCTAAAGTAGTTTTCGCCAGCCAAATGGGGTGGTTGCTTGCACAAAAAAGTTTGCTCTTTGCTCTAAGGCCAGACTTTTTTTAATTGCTTGTTTCGCGGATCCGCCAACGATCATATTTGGAGAACGCAAAAAAAAAAAAAATTTTTTTGGGGGTATTTCTGGGATCCGCCGCAGCACCAATGGTTGAAATTAAAAAAAATTAAAATATATATATTTTTTAGCTTTTTCCACCCTCTGGTGGAGAGCCAATGGTTTTCTTCTGTTCATTTAATTTTTTTCCAGATTCACTTTAATTTATTTGTAGGTTAAATAAATTGTATTTTTAAATAAAAATGTATTTTAATTTCTTCCTCCTTCCTTGTATTGTTTTCACATAGTTCTCGAGAAACTGAGTCATTGAGAAATCGAGAAAAAGTGCTAAAAAATAAAGATTTATTTTTATTTCTTTCCTCCCTCCTCAGTAGATTCCTAAATAGGGACATCCGAGGAACAAGCAATTAAAAAAGTCTGGGCTAAACTTAAATAATTATTTGACTGAAGTAGATTAAAAAAAACATGCTTCCACCAAACGCCTTGCAGCAATTCCATGCTTGCGCTGTGAACACCAAAAACGACCTGGCTCCACTGAATACTGACACCTTCCCCTGATTTTCTTTTATTGGTGAGCTCCATATAAGGCAGGCTTTCCCTTAATAATCTGACCAGGTGATTTTCATTTTTACTAAAAACTAATATTAAGCATTAGTGCACACTTGTTTAAACTTTCAGTATGCCTGCTTCCCAGATTTTTATTTACACCCGTTCTCCATTTTTTCTGCGGCCTATTTCTGTTTAGCCCTTTGATCAGCTTTCACTATTAAGTCTCGCATTTGAGATCTTGTCTTTCTGTTTAACGTCCCCACAGGCCCCTCTCATTCACAATATTATGCTACATAACAATGAAAGTAAAACGTTTTTTGTAATATATTTCTAAGATCGTGTTTGTATTCCAAGGTTCTATCTTGTTCCAAAATCCTATCCTACCTTATATAGGTCCTGAGCGAAATTCTGGTTTTAACGATTTAAGTCAGTTAGTCAGTCAGTCATCAGTGAATAAAATGCAGTTATTTCCTCCACGTTATATAAATTCGTAGTTTGCGCTGGTATTGTTTCCAGTTTGTGAGATTACCATGACCTCATTTTTAATTTTATAAGGCTTATCTATAATCAGGGGACATGACAGAGGTGTAAGGTTGTCTCACTGTATCAAGATATTAGTTAACACACGTATTGTGTGTGCACAGGCCTTTTCGTAATCCTTTTTAACTCATAATTCGGACTTATTGTTTATTTAATACATTCATTCTACTTAACAACATCTGAATTTGACATTTTAGCAGCTACAGGTGATAAAGTACAAACACAAATAGTTATTCGTAAAGAAAAATACTCTTTTTGACCAACAGCTGTCAAACAATTGTAAGTACAAAGCAAATTCCTTAGTGTTCAAATAACACATTGATTTTTGCATCGCCCTGGACTTTACGTAATGCCGTAGGCTTTCATTTAAAACTCTTTTTGGATTTGTATATTTATGCTACATCTGGTAAACAAATGTACAGGTGACTCATTACTGCCTCTTTTGACATAGGACCAAACTGTTATGCTACAGGTATCAGTGGAAGTTTATTTTATTTTTTTGTAAAAAGGCAAAACTAAGATTGTTCCTTGCAGGATGCCATTTCAGAAAACAAGCACACATTCACACATACACTAGGGGCTTTCGTATCATTCGTCAGTTTAACGACACTCGTGCCCACACCTGCTATTTGAACTGGAAGACAAAAGTGAATTTGTGGACAAACAATGCTAGGCTGACTATTAACTCCTGTTCTCCCCAAAGTAAAGGACCTGAAGTCACTACAATACTGTGGTTCAACTGAAAATCAATAGAGGTTTCACTAATTACTGGAAAAACATTTTTTGGCTTGACTGAGTTCTTTTCTCCTTGGAAGGTTTTGCAAAAGTAACTGAACAAACAGTAAATCCACATATAAACACACTCAGTGATAACTTTTTTAGGCACGCCTCCTTGGCTCTTGTTCATTTTAGCAGTTTCCCTTAGCATGTCCCTTTACAAAACGTAGTTCTACAATTACAGACCATCTATTTCGACCAGCACAAATCGGGTACTATTTGGGTTGTGAAACATTCTCAGCACTGCAGTGATACTGATATACTGGTGATGATGCTTTAGTGTGTGTTGTGTTGGTATGATGGATCACAGGGACTGCGGTAGCCTAGTGGTTAAGGTTAAGATACTGGACTCTGGACCTGATGGTCCAGGGTTCAAATCACACCTATGCCAAAGCTGCCACAGTTGGGTCCTTAAGCAAGGCCCTTTACCCACATGCTTAAATTGTAAGACGTGAGTTGTAAGTCGCTCTGGATAAGGGCGTCTGCTAAACGCCGTTAATGTAAATGTCACAGTTTCATCATCTCATCCTTCATTGCCTCACTGGGTGCTGTTTTCAGTCCAGCAGTGACACTGTTTCCCAACCCGATCCAATCATACCGGCACAACTCACAAAAGCACAACATCTCCATGTCAGTGTTGAGAATGATCCACCACCCAAATAGTACCTGATCTGTCGTGATACTGTGGGAGTCCTGACCATTAGAGAACAATTAGAATATTAATCCCCATTAGAGTAATGAGGAGAAAAAGCTGGACTTTGACAGTCTGTAATTGTGGAACTACAAAGTGCTTCATTATGATAAGTTAAACTATGAGTGTAGAAACAAGAATTTGTACCTAATGAAGTTATAGTAATATATATATATATAATGTATAATCCCATAGACAAGAATCAACAATATGTGATCCTGGATTGTTCAAAGTAGAACAGACTTGCTCTTGTAAAGCACATTGTTCGACAAAAAAATGAATTGAATACATAAAAGTTAGTATGCAGGCTTCAGTGCATAGATTCCTGCAGAATAGTCATTCTGGGTGGTCGTATTAACCAACGGAATTTGGCATAGTTACAAAATGGACTGCTCCAGATGTGTATGAATGTAACAATTCACACCCTCCTACTGACTAATTAACATAGCTTTAAATATACTTTCACATATATAATAAATAATAAAAATAAACGATGATAAAGCAAAACAAAATCTAGAGCTCTAGTTTACATGGTTATGCCTTAAATCCTTTTTTTTAAATCACAGTAATATTTAGATATCTAAAATAATTAGGTTTAAAACACAGTGTAATCTAGAGAAAGAAAGCAAAGTTTTACGCAAAAACGACTCTTATTATTCAGTTATGAGTCCACAGATGACCAGGAGGGTGTGATCTAACCTCACAAATTGGAGGGGAGTTTAGGGCAGAATGGTTCCAGTTCAGACTGGCGGGCCTCAGATGACCTGCGGATTGGGATTGAAGGTGAAGTACCTAAGGTTGGAGTCTGATGCCGTGAGCTGGGAGAAGTCTGTATGGGAGGACCAATGTGCCCCAATATGGAGCTACACGGCTTGGGTGTCAGTGTCGGGGAAGAGTAAGGGGAAAGGCGGCAGCCAGGATCTATGGACGATCGAGGAGAGGCATGAGCCAGAGCCTGGGCTACCTCTCCACTTAGCATGGGATGTGAGCTAAATAAAAGCTTCATATCCTCAGAGATGTGACCCAGTGGAGATTCGGTTCCTGAAGTGTTGCAACTAAGTGGCTGCAGAGGACACGAGGGCTGGGGCATCAGTAGCGAGCTGTGGGAGCCTGCGGCACTGGAAGGGTCACTGTAGTGGAAAGTTCTTCCAGTCACTGGGCTTTGGATGGTGGGGCTGGGTGCTAGTGGAGTGTAGCAGGGTGAAGCGTGAGCTGAGCCATATTGAGCTAGTGATGCTAATGCTGACCTTTCTAAAGGCAGCTGAGAGTGAAAGCTGGGCTGTTTGTTGAGCTGTGGATTTGATGAAGGCGAGCCTTCAAGGGCTGGAGTAATGTGGGAATGGGTGGAGGATGGGGATCCAGTTGTGGGCGTTTGAAATAGGTTTACCGTGCTAGAAGTCCTAAAGCCTCCACCTGCAAACTGATGAGACCCAGACATTTGTGTGGCTTTTTGTGATTGCTGAGCATGGAAAAGCTCGCTTGGGACATGGCTATGTGATCCAGTGGAAAGAGGGCTAACATTTGAAGGTGTTGGGGTCAACGCACCCCCACAAGAGGGCAATCCACTTGAAGCACCCACTACTGAGCCTCCCCCAGCGCAACCCACTACACCACCTACAGCACCACCTACTGCACCAGTTACTGTCCCTGACCAGGTTCCAGAACCTGTGCTGTTTTGCCGGAGGCGGCTGGACAGTGGTGGAGTACATGGTGGGAAGGGCTGCTTGTGTTTGGGTGGAGGATGAAGTTGTGCAGTGCTAGACACTGGCGATGCAGATCTGGAATAATTGCCAGGAGGGACTACAGATGGTGCACCTGTCCCAGGGTGTGAACCAACACTGCTGCTACTGCCAGAGGCATGCTGGTTGGCACTGCCTGAGCCAGGTGGCCCTGCTGAATGATGGACGCGAAAAGATGCAAGTAAAGGAGTATCCACTCCAGCGCGAGGCTTTGGCGGTGTACTCGAAGGCGAGTTTCCAGCTGACCCAGCTGTAGACACGGGAACAACCTGGAACCTCTTTCTCGTGGCTTGATTAGTTGAACCCAACGTGGAGGCAGGTGGACGGAAAAGTGCAGGAGGCAGGCGAGGGTGGTGGGTTAGGGCGATGGCAACGGATGTTGTAGCTGCAGCAGCTTGTAGCGGGGCCTGAATGAGTGGAGCCCAAATGACAGGAGTAGGTGACGGTGGAGCAGGTGGCCGTTGGTTTTGCATCAGATGGGCACAGTGCGCCATGTCTCGGTCGTGCTGTACGATCTGCTGTATGATCTCGTTCTCTTGATAGTTGAAGACGCCAGAGTTTAAGTCGTGCTGGACCTTGTGTTGTAAGATAGAGTTCTTCTTTCCTAATGGACAATAAAGCAAAACAGTACATTACAGACCATAGCGCTACCCAAACACAGACTGTTAGGCACATTCGTAAATGGTTGTGTGTTATTATGCAACGTATTCACCTGGTAAACGATTTGAAATCCCATAGCTCCCTGGCATTAACTTGTTTACCCATATCACATCCCTCAACCAGAAAAAAAGTGCTGAATTATAAGCAGGGCTTTTGTGAATAACCTCTAAACAAAGGACATTATTCACCCTCAGGCGGCGAGCTGAATATTAAAGAGCAGAGGATGAGCTGCTGTGATCAGGTCTCTTTAAAAGCCCTCTTTCATTGAAGGTTTTTTTTTTACACTGAAAACTACACTGTACTTAATTTTAGCAGTCCCCTCAAGCTTACAGCTCATGGAAAACCCCCAGGCTGAGAGACTGATAGGAGTGAGGGGGATGACCTGTGTGGAAATAGCACAGTCTGGTAGGGGGTGTGATGGCTCCTGCAGTCAGGACAGTCTGTGTCTGACTTGTTTTCACTAAAGTGCGATAGATAAAGGAGAGGAAGAAACCAGCGAGTAAACATGGCCTCGATTTGGGGGTGATGGCTGATGGGAGGAGAGACACCATCTAGTAAAACGTTAAAATCACACGATACCAGAAACCCCTGCAGTACCGTGAATTCTTTCCACAAATCATCATCAGCTACTTCATTAATTCTGTGGGATACTCTAACAAACTCTAGCACACCTGTCATGGGGTTTGCAAGGCTGACAGTATCCTTTTATTTCAAATAACCTAAGCTGAGATCTGAGGAGAAATAAACATTTATTTGGTTC